>DVZL01006609.1:0-11252 GCA_018236625.1 Lasaia peninsularis | reverse complement strand
AAAATGTTTGCCCTTTGAAAGTTGTCTGTATTATTAAAATAATTCACGCGGGCGAAGCCGCGGGCGGACAGCTAGTAAAAAATGAAATAAAAAAGAACTTACCTACGACACGCATATAGGCACTCTTGTATACAGTGTGAAAGAATGGGGCGTCTGCAGATACTTCACATCGATACCTTCCGCTCAGGGTCCGAGTGGCTCCCCTTAATACTACCTGCTGTGCCCCAGACCTTGATATCTGTAATAAAATTTACACATATTATTTATACAATTATGTGTTTGCAAACTCCTGCCAAAAACAGTAGTATTGTGCGACTCGATCAACTTTACTTAACACACAATTTACTTTTAGGGCCTCTTTCATTAAATCTGAGTAAAGTATTTATTAACAACTCATTATTTAGTACTACTTGACAGTTGAAACTATCAGTAAATTAGTTCCATTTCACAAACGTAAATTGACCTATAGTTAACTTACAATAATAAGCGGAAAGATTTTGAATGTTTTCTAACACATTTGACAATTTGATTTATTTGACAATTCGTAAACTCTGTGGTGTAACGGTACGGTTGTTATCTATTAAAGGTCCCAGGTTCAATTCACAGTTCGGGCAATTTTTCTTAAATGTATTTTGAGTAAGCGTTACATTGCCCGGGATTGGAATGTGCCCGAAGTGGTGATAAGCTTATCACTTGTCACATTAGAGCCCTAGTACATGGGCTAATCGTAGATGTTCTAGTATAACTACTGGACTTACGAGTCGTTTATATACTAGCACATCACTGCCAACAACAACCAATAGTGATTTTAGTGGTAGTGAATTTTTAATCTATGCTCGCCTCTTACGAGCTACCTGGTAGGGACGTGTATAATCTATTCTACTCTGGGGACCTGGATTAAAACAGGCGATCTGGTAGTATAAAAGAAGCGTGACATATACCGCGAACATTACCTTACATACTCCCCCGGCTTATAAACAACCTACCATTAGATTTAAGAAAATCGATTACAAAAAAAAACATTAAATTTAAGCTAAAACTGTATTTCTTGAATAATTAGTAAAGCATATAAGTTAAACTTGTAATTATATTCAATAACTTTTATATATGATAGATATATAGTTTATTTGGTAATAAGTTTGTTATTGTTTACATTAGTCACTAGATGATGTATATTAGCATTTTATTTACAAATCTTTGTGGTTTTTTGAAATGCTAAATTAACTAAATTATATATATTATGTGTTTACTCAGTAAATATAATATTGCAGGTATAATAATAAAAGAAAAGCCTTTAGGCTGCTCTTATTATGATTATCTACGACTTTTCTACGATAGAAATAAATATAAAACATGGACAACGCCGCAAGCCACAGATAGGTTATATTTTTGTAAAAGGCTAATAACTCATTAACCTTCAGACATTCACCTATAACATCTGTGATGTAAATAGGCCACGGTTGTCTCTTACCGTTTACAATAGAGACCCGTGTATTTGTTCGCTGTCCTATAAAAAAACCTAATATAAAATGCAATCTAACTTATTTATATTTTTATGCAAAATTGTTTTCTCAAATTTAATTTTATATTCAGATATTCTTAACTCGAAACTCGTCTAAATATTTAGACGTTTAGAATATCCCAAGATATAAGCTTTGTTACTGAGAAATAAACGTATTATTGCTCTGAAGAAATTGTTATAAAATTGATGTACTTTTTTTTATGGAATAAAGAAACGAATAACCACACTGCTCCTGAAGGCAATAGACAACTGCGACCTATAGACACCATAGTTGTTGTAGATGCATCGCGTTCCTGCGGCCGGGGTAGCCGGTAGACTTGCACACCAGGCCTTGTTAGGCCTTCCTTCCGGACCGGAATACGACATTGTTATTATAGCGGTAGGTATAGGAAAGGCGGTGGATCCCTACCCGAGCGAGTTGCTGCATGTAGCATATTATATATCATTTCTATAAGATTTATGACCTTGTGGTTTTTTAAAATAGATTTAAACTTGTTCTACCTTAGGTATTTATATTTGTTATTAAACAAATAATTTTTTGGACGTTGTTAATTGATTCTTTAATTTTGACATTAAAAAATGCATAAAATGTTTACTTATTTGTAACAAAAATGCATTAATTCATTTGTCTGAGTAATGCGAATCCCTCTTATTTGTATACATAATTAACTTTAATAATATGATCGGTACGGACATTAAGGGTTTTAATTTTGTTAAGGGTTTGCCCTAGATTAAGTAATAAAGCAATAAATTTTGTTGCCAATGTTTCTTTTGTCTTTGGAAATGTTCACTGTTTCAATATAGTATTCGTAATTTTATTTAATTATAAATATCCTCAAACAACAAGATAATTCGTAAATGGCTCCAACGATTTTCATGAAATTTTGTATTTGTGGCTTTTCGGGTGCAACAAATAGGCTTTATTTTTCATTTATTAATAGTGTTTTTATTGAATAAAAACCCTACAATATCATTAGAATACGAAGCTAAATTTACGCCACCATTTACGAAATTAGAATAGCTCGGTCGGGAAATCGGGTGCCTTAAAACGCAGGAAACCCGTTTTCAAATCTCCGTCCAATTGTTTCACCAGTAAGTAATTTGCATAGTTATAAGGAAATATGATTTCAAAAAACACGATGAACTATCAAATACACTGCCATAGCTTAGTAACCCAGGTACTTTGTGATTAAATTTACAAGATTTTAAATCTTTTAGTTATTCATTCTTATTTAATTTAAATATTATCCATGATGTTCCGAACTGTTTAGAATAGAATACCTCCAAATCTAACAGCTCGTAAGAGGCGAGTATAGGTTAACTGGATCACTTTTAACGAGACCACTGGTGTTTGTGTTGTGCAGCAACTTATCCGGGTTGGGATCCACCAGCCTGCCTATTCCTGCCATCATAATGACATTATCGACTGGTCTATTGCCTTTTCTAGCGGCGTGCACAGGGTTATGACACGGGGTATGAGACAGAGGACTCGGTTACTAAAACCCCCGAGTTGGTCCGGGTCCCGTTGTAGAATAGGCCAACTGCCTTCCAGCCAGACAGCTCGTGAGAGGCGGTCAGAGGGTCTATTGTCACCAACACCGTGACATTGAATAGGTGGTAGAGTCTTGCAACAACTCGTCCGGATTAGTTCCACCGCCTTACCTATTCCTGCCACAAAAGCGTCAGTGCTCGCCATTGTCGTGTTCTGGTTCGGTGAGTATGGTAGATGGTAAATTTACTCACGCAAGAGGCTTACCATCCCAGCCTCAGGTTGGCAACGCACCATTACCACCTTTGGTATCTATAGGCGACGTGTATTTCTTACCATCAGGAAATCCGTCTGTTTGTTTGCCTTCCAATATCATAAAAAGAAAAAACCGCAAATTGCGGTACATAAATAAATATCGTCACGCCTATATCAGGAAAGAGTACGGAGAGGTACTTATGTAGCCTTGAGTAGCCGACGCTATTAAGTACATCATTGCGGTATATAAGGGTCGCTATTCAATGACATTGTCCAGTTAAACACATACGTACGTGACTGTAATCTATACAAATAAAATCGGAGTGTCTGTTTGTAATATTTAAAACGGCTGGACCTAATTTGACTAGACTTAGTCTATATTTGTTTTGAAACTATATGAAATAATTAAAATCTAACACGCACAGCTAGTATGGAATATTCTAGATGGAGTCTAGTTGTGGACTGGGTTGAGCAATCTGTTGTTGATATCGAATGTTATGCAAAACTAAGTTAACATCTCACAATAGACAGTTTGGTCTCGCTCATTGTGTACCAGTTTGCCATAACGCTGACTTCGCACGAATGTTACGCGAATTATAGCGAGAGAGCTGGTAAACGCTATCGTCACTTTAAATTTTAATTACTGTTATCATAATTTTGAACTTATTTGTTGAGTAAAATGAAAATTCTTCTAAGAAAATATAACTTGAACATTGTGGTAAAATATTCCCGATAGCAATGTTCACCATATCTACGATTTCTCTATAACATCTACATAGCGTGTAATAATGAGTGCTCATTTAGTATCATTAATTTATGTGCATGATGCAGTAAATATAGATTAAAATTAAAAAAAAAACAAAAATTCGTCTGATAACCAAAAATGCGAATCAAAACTACATTTTATGTCACATGTAACTAGTTTTTTATTGGGATTACAATAAATTATAATAATGTTAGCCTAACCAAATTAACTGAATTTTTTGTAACTCGGTTTAGTCCTAAGAATCACTTTTTAAATAAATCTGAATTATTTTTACATATTTTCAGTTAAGTTATCAAGTCGCACTATACTATTGTTCTTAGCCGGAGTTTACATTTTTTTTAATATGGATTTATTTTACACCTGATTGTATTAATTAACAACCTGTCAATTTTTGAGTTACGAGCTCTTGATCTATCTTTGCAAAATATAATTTAATATGAGCTCATGTCAAACGCTAAAACAATGGTTGCAAAGAAGTTCGCGTGTGAAGGGATCATCATTTGTATGACTATAATAAACCGGCGAGCTTCAATTAGTCAAAATATTACTCTATATTGCGACGTGTTTTGTAATTAGTACAAGTGCCATTGTCTTGGTACGTTAATTAAATAAGAATTTGTTCTTTTGTTGTTTATCTTTTCCATCGTTTATTATCTTGATGTTTCTCCAGTAGGATAATTAAAAATATTTAATTTCTTAGTTTTCCCCTTTTATCAATGTCACAAATGGAATTGTTTGGTATTTCTTCTTTCTTTCTCTGTCTTTGCAATAGATGCAATGGATTTGCGTACTTCATGAATAGTTAATTATATAGTAGTTAATAAACTACTTAATACCAAATACAACCGAGAAACATTTGATTTGATATACTTATTTACTAAATAACATGTTCCCCTGTGTATCTTTTTTAATTTCCTCTATGGTCGAGTTTAATTGGTGTTCAACTTCGCCGCACAAGGTCCAGAGTTTGATTCCCGTGTAGAGCAACTTATACTGTGAGTTTTTCAGTTTATTTAAAAACACAACGTTGTGATATGGCAATGGATTTGCCACCTGATACATCATGGGACCTAATATCGTCGGCCAATCGTGGGTGCATAAGTATGTACCTTTGCTTACCCCTTCAGGGATATGGGCGTGACGATATGTTTATTTAATTACATATAATATGTTAATAATCTGTTCCACCATTAGTATGTTGCCAGTATATCCTTGTATTTCTTTGTTATCTTATTTATTTTTAACGACATAATTAACGTTTTCCTATTTCCAATTAATGACCAAGTCGCATATTTTAATTGAGATGCAGAATTAGTGAAGTCAGAACTTGTAGAATTAGAAGTACATTGGAATTGTTTTTGCCAGTGACATTTGGAATGTGACAAAATTTTAAATGAAATCATTTTTGACTGAATATTTTTTTATACAATGGCGGATATTCATCTAGGACACTATTCTTACATACATTCAAATCTTCACGCCAGGACCCTTCCGAATGAGTATCGAGTGCCAAGTGTCACGACTTACCTAGCTTCCTGAAAATTTATTAATCTCTTCCTACAAACACGCCGGTTTCGTAGATATAGTTTTATGAGATAGATCTTACATATGACAAAAGTCGTCATAGGTGTACTCGTTACTTTTTTTATTATTTTTGTCTTACTCAAAGTTTAACTGAATAATAAATGACAAAAAAATTCTTAATCTAAAGCATCTCTTGACTGTGATCCAACGAGGAAAATTAAGATAAATAATATTTGCGACATTGAAGGTAGATTTCTGTAAGCGATGGTCACCAGATAGGAAGCGACCTGCACCGTTGAATGAGCATTGGAAGGTCATTGGCAACAACGAAATGTGATAACAATTAAATGACTAAGGGATATAGGAAGTAGGTATAGGAAGTGGCTATTAATATAATACAACGCTACTAGTCAGTATCTTGATTAATACAAAAATAGGAATATGAAGCTATCCCACGCGTTTTATTGATGAGTTTTTTTTTAAGTTTATCTAAAAAACAACATTGTCTGGGATTGCAATTGTTGCTTATATGGCGACGGATTTATATATAAACTGGATTAGGCTTGGACGAAGAAAATACACTGCATTTTTAACCAAAACTCAACCGTCGATAACCTTTCACATTGAACAGTTTGCAAAGATGTATAACAGAAAAGTGACAACCCTACCGCGACCACAAGTATGCGGTCTTGACCTACATAGCCCAGGAGCTGTTGAGAAACATGTGCCATTTAATATGATCTAGCAAATCCTAGGGCAAGAAAGCCGTAATCAGAGCGGATCGTTTACGCATGTTACGCACGCGACAGTCGGCCATATTTGCGCACGCGCAGAGAAAACGTGCTCGGTAACGCAGAATGGATTGCTCGAGCGTGGCAATTACAATTAGTGACAATTAAAAAAAACCGTCAAGTGCGAGTCGGACTCGCGCACGAAGGGCTCCGTACCATCTATAAAAACGGCAAAAAATCACGTTTGATGTATAAGAGCCTCCTTTTTATATTATTTTTTTCTGTTTTTTTTTTGTATTTGTTGTAATAGCGGCAATAGAAATATATCTATGAAAATTTCAGTCTAGCTATCATCGTTATCTAGAAAAACAACAAAAATCCTGTTTGTGTATGGGATTACCCTGTATATATTTATTTTTTCCGTCTTTAGTATTTGTCGTTATAGCGGTAACAGAAATACATCACCTGTGAAAATTTTAAGTGTTTAGCTATTACGGTTTATGAGATACAGACTGACAGATAGACGGGCAGCGGATTCTTAGTTATACATTTACTCTTTGGGTACGGAACTCTAAAAACATTCATACACTGTAATATATATGCGTGATAGAAAGCAAAAGTCAGATTAGTGTTGTCATGTAAAAAAAGTAAAATGGACATTAAGTTTGAATGCATTGTTTCTTTGTTATCCGCTCGCACATTAACCAATCAAATCACTCATAAAGTTCAAAGTGGCCTCAAGTCATTCTTTCAATTGAAACGGTTGTGTCCTAATAATACTTTTCACTTTACACAACTTTGCCCTGATGAAACAATAACCTGGTAAGTTATGCATCGATTAGTCCGCATTCTTTTCTTTTTTAAAAATCAATAAATCATATTTTCATTATGGTAGGGAGAGGTATGTGCATCCACGATTAGCCGGCGATATTAGGTTGTACAATGCAACGTTATGTCCTCTTTTTATGAAATAACATAAGGAACAAGCACACGGGTCTCTTGCTGGGAAGAGACAACCGTGGCCTATGGACACTATAAATAGACTTACTAGGAAATCGAACCTGAGGCGGCACGAGGCGATTCTTTCTTTTTTATATATACATATCTTGCGGGGAAGGCAAAGAGTATCGAGTGCCAAGTGTCCTTCATTAACTTTCTTTTAATCCTACGGGTCTTTTTGCGGGTGGTAGCGTAAGGTAACAGCTAAACTTACGCATACCATTCGAATCGCACCATTTTTCTACATTATTTCGTCTATAACGTATATTTATAACAAATATTCCAACAGACAGCTAACCGCACGTCAGTCAGATATCGAATTATACAAGCACGTAACATTACTAAACCTGTCTTAATGCGCCACATCACTTTCTATTAGACATAATAGCTCCTGACAATGATACGAATTAGCGGAGAGTGCTGGCCCTGTTGACACCTCGTACAAAATAATAAATTATTAATAAGGTGAAATTGGTGATTGATTGAAATAAATGTATAGGTAATATGTCTCGTTATTACGACTTCAAAAACTAGCAGGTTCTCAATAGAATGTATACTTTCCATCATCGGCACTTGGTACCTTCAGTGACGGACTAACAATGAACTATATGTAGAATTAATTAATTTGTCTTTAGTTTTACAAGTCCTGATGATGCTGTAAAAAGGTGATGCTGTAAAAATGTGAAAATAAAAAATGTGTGTGTTTTGAAGATAGCGGGTTTTTAATTTACAATGTTTTTTTTTATATTTGTACTGCTAACAATTCTAAATGGTTTTCGATGTTACTTCTTTTATAAGATAGGCCATACTTCAGAGGTGGTCCAATATTAAGAGGATCAATTTGATCAAAATAATATTCATTTACTTCGACGACATGATAATGAAATTAAAGTCGGTGTTTAACACTTTGATTTAAAAATATAGTGATATTTTCTCGAGTGAATTTTTTTTATATCTATCTTTGTCAAAATGTCGATTATTAATTATGAATACTTTATGGATTACCATATTTATGCACCCACGATTAGCCATTATATTAGGTCCCATGATCTGACAGGTGGCAAATCCGTCGTCATATCGAGTACAAATCGAATTTCAGGCATTGTTATATTTTTTCAGATAAACTTCCTGGGAATTGAACCCAAACCTCTTGCGTCAAAGTCGAACACTAACTGCGCTTCGATCAACTCATACATTTATGAGTTGAAGAATTTTAAATTTCTAAGCATCATTATAATAATCTTTCATCATATTAATATATACTTATCTATTTGTTTACCTTTTCAATGAGGTCGAAAAAGTCAAGCTTGTAAAAAATGTGCCATCATAAACATAAATGTTAAATCATAGCCAAATTCAATATCATGACTATGCCTCTGTCGACTCCACTGTCAAGTCGAGATCTTTGTAGGTACCAAGGTCTGCCAATGTAATTAAAACTCAAAACGTCTAAATTATTATAAAAAAAAAGTTTGATATAATTAAAAACCATTACTATTTATCTTTTTTCACACATTAAATACAAGTTTCAAAATACATGTCACAATAACGACTGAGACTTTCATAATCTTTGTCATTCTCGAATATCTTAATGTTTCCTTTGTATTTTGGATATTACCTAACAAAAAACGGAAGCCTTGTAAATAGTTTCTATAACAAAGAGTATTATATAATTTTTTTTTAATAATTGTAGCTTTGATCTTTAGTTGTTTTATAGATAATTGGTATTTTTTATTTTCTCATTTATTTATTGACCCAGGTATACTTTTATATTCTAAATGTCTAAATTTAAATTTATGCTATATTTAATTACTTGAATTTGATATCTTGGTTTGGAACCACCGCCTTACCTATTCCTGCCACAATAGCGTCAGTACTCGCCATTGTCGTGTTCTGGTTTGGAGGGTAGGGTAGCCGGAAAACTTACTCACGGAAGAAGCTCACCATCCCAGCCTCTGGTTGGCAACGAACCATTTCCAACTTTGTTGTTTATAGGCGACGTGTATTTTTTACCATCAGGAAAATCAGACTTCGCCCGCGTGAATTAACCTAACAACACAGATACCTTTCAAAGGGCTAAACTTTCAAACTATCTTAAGTCTATTAAAATACGTAAATTGACTATTTTTTCAACTTATAACACTTTTTATGTGAAAATATACTCACTTTTTAATGTAGTCGATGAAAAAGTAGCCTATGTCCTTCCTCAAGGTCATTTCTATCTCTGTACCAAAATTTCATCAAAATCGGTTCTGTGGTTTAGGCGTGAAAGCGTCACAGATAGACAGACAGAGTTACTTTCGCATTTATAATATTAGTACGTATTAAACCTATTTTATAGAATTATTTTATAGAACAGGAAAAAAACTTCAAGATCAAAATAAATAAATATAATCTCAACACAAATCACACGAGGTGATCTAGACTGTAAATGATGTTGGCTCAAAACACGGAATCCAAAACACAAACTCTCTTAAAAAAAAACAAATAGTTGAAGAGATGTGTTCGAAAATTTCCAACGTCGGCACTTGGTGGAAATACATTATTGTGTTATGTAAAAAAGCACTTGCACACTTTCACACTACTAAATCTACTATTTTCACACCGCAATGTGTATGACGTCATCAAGCATAGTCATAATTTAATGCAAAGGTATGTTTATGTTATTATTATCTGTATCAATAACATATGCGTTTGTCGTAACGCCTAATTGCGTTCTACCTCTTATTCCCCGTTGTAAGTGTCCAATAATAATGCAAGAGTTGTCGGAAGTTAATTAAATGATTAATTTGATACAAGTTAAAGTTTTCACCTTGGATCGAGTTTTGGATGTCGAGTTATCAAACACCAAACTGGTTGTACTGAGGCGTCAGTGCGTGACTTTGTTCAAAACTGTCATGATTATTACAGCTCAATTATATTTTCTGGTTTTATTATGCACTAGTAGTTTCTCCATATGCTTTGTCCTTTTTAAGTGAAATTAAAAAATAAAGGCGAAATAACAATAAAGAATAATATAAAAAAATATATCAGACGCTCATATCCCCAAAAGTTTATCTGCCAACCTTTTCGAGGATATTGTCGTGAAAATATGTATTTATTTTATAAATATGTATTTTTTGAACACTGAATGTCAGTTGTGTAAAAAAATAAACAAATGCTTAGGAACAAAGTATATGAAAAAATATTACTCTCTACATTTCAATAGTGTGTAAGCGAATGTGTTAGTGACTTTAAAGCACCGGCGCAAGCAGACTGAAACACAATTTTACGATTTATCGTCATTACGAACTTGATAAATACTTTTTGGGTGTAATCTGACGTATTTGGACTTTGGTGTCTATAGAAATATGTTTTCATGTCGATGTATCTGACATAAGTATTATTAATTATTGTATTGGACTGTCTTCACGTATGAGATAACTGGGTTCCTAAATATCGTTACGCATATATCCCGAAGGGATCTAGGCAGAGATACCCACGGTAGGCCTTCGAAATCAGAACCCAGGTTGCGATATATGGCAAGTATATCGTCATATCGGGAACAGATCCAATCGCAGGCAACGTTATGTTTTTCAAATAAACTTAAAAAGCTCACAGTACAAGTGCCCTACCCGGGATTCAAACCCGGAACCTCAAATTAATCAATCATTATCATCATCAATGTATGTCTTCAGTCATAGTCATACATGTCTTCAGGCCAGGTCCCAGGTATACATGTAGCCTATATAGTGTATGATCTGTATTTACTTCTTATAGTATTTAATTATGTAATAGAATCTATATCTCTTAAACACTTGATAGAACTAATATTGTCACAAAATACTTATACTGTTTCACAGAAGTTTAATATTTTAGCCTTCTGGTCGTACTTAATATGATGGTACTTGAATAAGCGAAACCGGTAGCCCAATATTTTAGGTAGTAATTGAATTTATCTATATGTGACATTGACCACCGTCTTGC
>DVZL01006608.1:0-11254 GCA_018236625.1 Lasaia peninsularis | reverse complement strand
CAATTAATACAATTTGAGGTATCCAAGAACTTCAAGTCTTTACATTTGCAGCATTATTAGGAGGTAGGATTTATTTTTTATAAATAAATAAATAAAAATATTATTGAGCTGCCACAAATGATTTTGTTTCAAAATCAATATCAAATGAAACAAAAATATGAAAGAATTTTTAAAATGTCTCTTAACCATGGGTCAGGCTTAATGTGCAAGTCATCAGCTATCTAACCATTTGCATCAGATTATGACAATGTCAAAAAACGTTATCACGACTGGCAATAATTAAGGCGCATAGGGGGATATTAGGGCCGCAGGCAAACATTCTATTCTACACAGAGAACTCTTTTGGACCTTCACTAATTGCGACAATATACATTAACTGAACTAGTTTGTTTCAGTCATTTGTTAGTTTTGCTCTATATTTTTATTCCAGATGTTAAAATTGAATTTTCAAGGATAGCAATATCTTCAAAGGGCTTTGCAATTTTTATTTTCAGTAACTTTTATTGTGAAATTTGCAAATAAAATAATTGAAACTATGTACTCAGTACATATAAACATAATCGGAATAACGTATTTTAAATGGTTGTATATTTTTATATTCTTGTTTTAATTAAAAGACTTTCGTTAAAGGCTGCCAGTGCAAAGGATGGCTGGCATGTTCAGTTTATATTAATTTCGCTGAGAGCTTGAGTGCGCCGAGAAATGTTATTTAATTATGAAATTTCTAGGAACCTTGTTTGGTTGGAAAAATATAAATAGCACTGATAGCTCGCTGCCTTCCGCCCGGGAATTATAAAGGTCCGTTAATACGAGACAAATATTTGTTACGACAGGGAATGAAAGAATCACTCGCGGAAAATCGTTTAGGTATCAGGACAAAAAGTAGCCTAACTTTTAGCCTCATATCTATCTCTACTCATATTATAACATCGCCCGCTGCGACTTGAAACAAGGACAAATACACTTTTCTCATTTATAATATTAAGTATGATTTCCATCGTATACAATTAGGTACATAATGTAATACTTTCGGTGACGGAATGTGACTCTTTATCCCAGTATAAATAATCTGGTAATGCTGGTTGCAAAATGTTACGTAGTAATCTCCTACTTTTAGTAGACTATTCTGTGAAATTTTGTATTGTTTTCTGGTTTTGAGAACAAAGTAACCGACAAAAATATAACATCGAACTTAACATTCGAGTTTATACCTCAACTAGATTTTGGGCGTTGCGCCAGCTGCTGGACAGCTCGCGGCTCGACTCGGTGGCCACGCATTTGTTTGGTGGACTAGATTTTTAGTCACTCAGTCAATCAATCATAAGTGGTAGTCTATACCTCAATATAGGAGGCGTTAGTTACCAAGAGGCTATTCAACAACTATTTGGCCTTATAATGATGAAAAAATGCCTGAGTCTATTGTTAATATAAATTAAGTAAACGTCAATTTAACAGTTGGTCCTAAATACATGTTAGATACAAATACATATTTATAGACACAATATCAAAAAGTATCAGTATGTATGTAAAGGAAGCTATGCAAGTTTATAAGAATTGTGACACTTGCACGCGGCACTCTGTCTACCCCGTGAGGGACTTGGCTTGAAGAAATGTATTTATCTAAAAGTATATACGAATGTGGTTACTTTCTATATTCGTTTGTAACACAATCGATGCCTCGTATAACGTGTGAACACGCCCTAATGAAATTATGACTTATGAAAGATACCTGTACTTCACAAAGTAAAAGACTTTCATAAACAGACTATGGAAAAAATAAACCAAACAATAAAAAAATGGTCCTACCAAAAAAGCATGCACTTTCATAAAAAAAATTTAAAATTTGCTTAATTGATTTTAAAAGGAGGTTTTCGATTCATATGTATTAATAACTTCCTCAATAAGAAATTAATTTTAATAATTTTTGTTTTCTAAGATAGGTATCTAAATAATGGTGGTGGTATAGTGTGATGTAAATTTTATGGCTGTCGGTTCAGCGATTTTTGAAATATTAATAAAAAGAAGAAAAATAAATTTGGATATGATAATGAAATTGATGTCGGTCTTTTCGAGTTTTTCGGCAATATAATATTTACATTCAAACAGTCACATCTACAAAAGTCATACAACAAGTCGACGTAAATACTCCTGAATAATTAATAGGTTGCAGTGGTTGTGCAGAAAAAACATCCGAGTATATCTATTCTTCAGGTGCTTACCTATTTTTGTTTCTTCTTTGGTGTTTTAATTTTGTCGTTCTAGAATGAAGGTTAGGGAGCCCGTATATCTTAGGACTAGGGCACACAATAATTGCGGTTTTCTTAAATTTTTAATGATGTTTATAGGGAAAGGTTCTTTTACCATTGGTGAAGTAGCTTGATTCTTGTTTGTTATATTATTAGTAGTATCGTAAAAATGCTGGCCCTAAAAGTATCAATATTTATAGGTTTTGTTATTTCAGAAATTAATAATAGTAGGGGAGCCCAGTAAACTAAATTCTTAATCAGTCGAGTGTCGTAAGGTTTTATTGGGTTTTGTCTATTTAATGGAAGAGAAAAAATTATCATACTCAACGTGTTTCCGATGACGGAAAAAAATTTCAACCAAATTGCCATAATGGCTGGTGAATTTAGATGGCTTGTTTTTTAAAAGCTAAACATTGAATTTTCAGATTATTCAAATATATAATATATACTTACAGGTATGAAATAAACACGATGTATAGTGATTTACGAGTATATTTTAGACCACCCGACACAAAGCGTGTCGGGTGGTCTTATTGAGATTTTAATACAATCTAGTAGTCTAAAATGGTCCATGGTATGTTCATATATAAAGCATATAATCTGACATGCCTGAGTAGCTCCCCAAATCTCCTCTTGGGGCTCCCCTACTATAGGATACTAACTGTAGAATTTTAACTGAATTATGTTATAACTATTCTTTTAATATAAAATGTAACTAAAAATATAAATCAACCTATGTAATTTATGTACTTAATAATATATTTTTTTACATAAAAAATGTATGTATAATTAAGTATTTCATAGTAAATGTTCAACTGACGTCTTCCGCTAGTGAATTATTTTCTCATCTTAGTTTTTGTTTACAGCGCCACACTCTTCTATATCGTGAAAGGGAAAGAGAAGCCACGGATAGGCATAAAGCTTAAACGGCGTATCATAACAGCTCTGCTTGACGGTATGGAAGCCCACCTCGGTGACGACACCATGATGAGGAATGGCTGCCTCACGCTGTGCCAATTCAAAATACCGAATGATGTGGTGCGTAGATTTGTTATTTTACTACTCTACTATGGTCGAGTGGATTGGGTGTCCGACTTCGACGCACGAACTCCCAGGTTCGATTTTCGGGTAGAGAAAATTGTATTTAAAAGTTTTTTAAGTACAATTTTAATGATGGCTAGATTATAGGACCATAGGACACGTCATAGGACCTAAATATATCGTCGGCTAATCTTGGGTGCATACGTCTGCCTAACATTTGGGAGATATGTACGTGACGATATATTTTTTTACTATTTTATACATCTATACAAATAAATAAAATTGGAGTATCTGTATGTAACATTAAAATAACTGCTTTTTACTAAATGCATATGTTTCTAAAATAAAATTTGAAAGTTAAAGCAGCCTGAGCCTTTCTTTATTAAATAAGCTGTCTGCCAGGGAAAGTCCTGTCAAAATCGGTCCAGCCGTTTAAGAGATGAGCGGGTACAAACAGACAGACAGACGAAAATTCTAAAAAATACTTTTTAGATTCATTCTAAAAAAACACTCAATGCTTTTTTAATAACTTGGATTTGCGTTTAAAGTTTTAACGGATCAGTCATATTTGTAATTTAGGTTATTGAAAATAAAAGGTAAATTGTCAAAATTTTACTAATTTGTAATTTTCCGTGTTCCCAGCTATTTGAATATGAGCGTGTGGTGCAAATCCTCTTGAACGGTGTGGCAGATGTCAACCAAGAGAGCTTTGTACAACGTATAGCTATATACCTGCTGAACTCTCTCGCCTGTCAGGTGGACGGCAAACAGAAACGCTTCCTGGGCAGCCACGGAGCTATTGGAGTAAGTATTCTTACGTAGGTTTGAACTTGCTCAGCTCCCTCACTAGCTATTGATTATAAGCCATTCCTGGAGTTAATGGAGTAAGTATTTGGGGCTTTGAATGGCTAGCAAGTGTCTAAGAGAGTTTTAGGCTTTGTACGGATACAGTGTTATCATTTGTACCTGAATGTCATTTAGTGCATCGTTACTCGGATGACAAAGGTCCAATGTCACATATATATGCTGTTCTTATATGTCGTAATATTTATCACATGTGTGACATACGGAATAAATTGCCTAACGTGGTGCGCCAATGTTATGTGTAAGTTGACAGGTTAGCATTCTAGATTTTTTAAAGCCAAATGAGATCAACGCCAGATTGATGATATGACTTATATGCCCGCTGCATTACCTCTTTTGCCACAGTAGCACATGAGCATCCTGGAGCTATTTAGGAAATATTGATTTCATAAGTATATTTTGCCTTAAGTATAAAAATAAAATAACAACAATATTTTACCAAGACAACACATGCTAAGGCAAGAATTTGGGAATGGTAGAAAGTAATGAAATCACACATAAAGTAAGCTTTGGCTATTAATAAAGAATTTTCGTGTGGAGAACCAAATTTTGTTGAGTCGACAAAAATCAACATGTATCAGAGTTTGAGTTTGTCAAGTTAATGTTTTTGAAATATCGAATAGTAAACTAACAAATTAAGACTCTGAAACGTTAGGTTGCTACACATAAAAAAGTGTTTTTTTTGTAATTTTTGGTATTTTTACCACCCAAAAATTATTCAGTGTGTTTGGTTAATCTTACATAGCAAACTTTTAGGTCGGTTGTGGACAGCGTCTTTTTCGTGACGGTCAAAAAAAAGGATTTAATTATGTTAAAAAAAGATTTTTATGATTTTTTTTCATTTATAAATGTTTGATTTTATCAAAAAAGTGGGATTGAAACAAAGTATCAGTGGAAAATGTTCCTGTGATGGTTTAGTGATGTGGAAAGTATTAAACATTAAAAACAGGTGTTGGATGCTAGAATGGACATCTATCTAAAGCCAATTGCTCGTAAAATATTAGAGAGAGGTGTCAGGAGTTTCCAAGAACTGTGTGTTTGTATGAAGCGAGTAATGAATTACAAGTATATAGGAATCTTGAAGCACTCGATACTCTCAGACTATTATAAATGAATATTTTTTGTTGCTACAACTTTACACGTTCTTTTTATATTTTGAACATCAAATATAACAATAAATACTCTTAGTTACTCTAGTTATCTTCCAGTTAAAGTGTCTTCACAAACCATCGCGAATATTAATCGAATCATACATATAGTTTTTATAAATACTTTCTATTTAGTTATTAAAACCGCTCCGTATTGTAAAAAAATATTGTTTTAATATTACAAACAAAAAATACAATAAATACAATAGAAAATATTGTATTTCACATACAACACATGCAATGGGTAGTTGTGACGTATCTTTTTTTTCATTATTTTACGAACGTACGACTAGAACCTTACTATATATACATCAAACAAACAAACAGTTAAATATTATTCATTTGATAAAAATGATTTAAAATATGCTAAGCCAAGCGAATTTTTTAATGATATATTTACGGATTAGCTTATGGTAGGAAACTCGCGTTTCCCATAAAAATCCAAGATGATAATGATGTTCAAGCATTACTTACCAAACTAGATTGACATGACAATCGGTAAGGTGGGGAGTCTCGCAAAAATCTACCATATAGTCATGATTACAATCTTAGTGGTTTTATGTGCTTCTAGTTATTACAAAGTAACTGCAGGTAGGCAATATGGTTGTATTCTTCAAAGAAAAGATCCAAGATAAAACAAAAGACTCATGTTTTTTTTTGTTGTGTTGTTGTTACCTAATAATAGAGACACATTACCACGCTACATTAGTAAAATCTTATTTAATCTGATATTATATGGGAAAAGTGAAGTCACACAACCTTATTAATGTTTTTTTTTCTATGTACTTACAACGAAGCGATTAATTATTATTTATGATTTTATTACATTGAAAATATTGTACTTAGCGAATTTAGTATTAAACTCTATCAGCTATTGTATATTTTATCCTAGCGTAGTACACATTGTTTGCTAAGTCATTATAAGTGAATAGGTATTGGAAATATTTGTATCAGATAATATTATTATCTTATCAGCTAGCGATTTGACCTGGCTTCGTGCGGGTTCTTTTAATATTTAGGAATGTTTTTTAAGAAAAACCTTTCTTCTCCTTTATAAAAATTATATTGAAATGTGTAGCTTGGTATGTATAGAATGATAAAGACAGAGAGCGAATTTAATTTTTGAGATCTTTATGGACGGTTACTATTTTATATGAATATGCTCGTTTTAATTTTGTTTTATGTAAGGTACACAAGTGAGTTACGAACCAGTTATAGTAAGATCTGAGATAGTTTCTAACCTCAAAAATTGAATGCTCAAATGTTTCTAATTAATTATTACCAACAGTATTATCCAAGATTGAACCTTTAGATGTTAATTATTATCATCCTTATATACTTGTGTCAGTCTTTCCAAAACAAAGACTTGACTTAAATATTTTCTATATAATTATAAAGAAGTTTTAATAGTAAGAATTAAACTGCCAAATGAACTCAATGATGACAATCTTTAGCTGTAATGTTAAAATTTTGTTTAACTAAATACAATCTAGCTTACTCTTCAAATTGCAACACAAAAATGGCAAGGACTAGATAATATAGGTATCCAAAATACATATTATGGAATTAAAAATAAATAAAATATCGTTGTATAGTTACATATGCACCTACAATTAGCCAACTAAGTAGATATTAGGTAGGTTAGTAATTTACATATTATATTAGGGTCCATGAAAATATAAAATTTCTCTAAATAAAATATAATAATATAAAATGTCTGTATATAAAACAAAACAGTGGCGAAATAGCAATATGATGTCATTATAAGGGACATGACTTTGGCGAAATTATAATGAGATTATTTTTTTATCTATTCTTAATATTATCTCTTTATCAACGACATAAAATATAAAGTGTATTATGTGTTTGTAAATTTTAAAATGATGATCACTTTTTGCATAGCGAATTCGATCTAGCCGACTTGAGAACTGAATCCGAGATTTTATTAGCATTTAATGTTTATGTTGTGTGTGTTATATAATTTACTAGTAAATAAGATATTTAGATAATGACACTTCGCAATAGAGTAAATAACATATTATTAGAGTTGTTTTAAGCACGCGACTAAATCATATGATTGGCTATGCCTGATTTCTACAATTGTTTCCATTTCATATTACATCATATTGTGTTATTATATACCTATATTTATTTATTACTTCTGTTTTAATTGGTGTTAGAGTTTTGCGACAACTGGCCCATTTTGGTACTACAGCATTGCAATAAAGTCAGTGCTCGCTAATATCGTATTTCGGTTTTGGAGGATAAAGTAGACTTACAATCTCAGCTTAAAGTTGGCAACGCATTTCTTTTGATATTTTCCTAAGGTTTTTTCTGATGGTAAAGACAACCTATATACAGGTTGATACAAAAGTTCCCGTAAAGCCGAAAGGAGGTTGAATGTGGTCTTATAACGAGGTCATTCACAATATTTAAGAACCAGAGTAACACTGTATAACATACCCCAAAATAATAAAAAAATATTATTACTTTCACTGATGTGCAAACCCTATTTCTGTAAAATGAAAGAGAAACTTCGCAGAATGACAAAAATTTTAAAAAATCTAACCTAACCATGACATTTTTAAAAGCTAGTGCTCGAGTATAATGACATCCTTGTATTATGGTAGCAAACATTAATGAATGAAAAATAGATAAACTATCAAAGTAGATAACTATTAGGAAAAATAGGTTCTGTTAAATAATCTGGTTCCTCGACATGACAGGGCTAACTAGGGTTGGCAGAATTTTTGGCTTTGATAATAATTAATTATAGTTTTCACGGGGTATTTTGTAACACATTGTATAGACATTAAAGATGATCGCCAAGTTTAGTTTCGACTAGACAGCCGGATTGCCGCCTCAACTTTAGTGGTTGTCGTTGTCGTGTTCCGGTTTAGAAGTAAATGTACTTGATAAACGTTTAATTATTGTTTTGTATTTAATCTCTTTTTTAGTTATAGGTTGTTATATTATTTTTAAATGAATTTAACTTATATTACATATAATATTTATTTTATAATAATTAGTATATAATATAACCAAGTTTGGATTTTTTTTATGATATTGGAAGGCAAACAACCAGACGGATTTCCTGATGGTAAGAAATACACGTTGCCTATAGATACCAAAGGTGGAAATGGTGCGTTGCCAACCTGAGGCTGGGATGGTAAGCCTCTTGCGTGAGTAAGTCTATCGGCTACCCTACCCTCCATATCAGAACTCGACAATGGCGAGCACTGACGCTATTGTGGCAGGAATAGGTAAGGCGGTGGTACCAATCCGGGCGAGTCGTTGCCCAAAGACCCTGTGCTCGCCTCTTACGAGCTGCCTGGGTGGAAGACTTTTGGCCTATTCTACAACGGGACCCGGACCAACACGGGGGAAAAATTCTTAATATATTGTTAAATTTTGACATATTTAAAAAATGTAGGTACATACGTAATTAAATCTAAACATCCTCATGGCTTGAGCTATTTGTTTTTTTGTAATGCGATGTACGTTCAACGAATTCGAACCGATTTCATTTGTTATGATAATTTTATTATGCATACGGCGAATTGTATATTATTTGACTATTGATTGTTAATCCTTGTCAAGATTCAGAAACAATAAAATCGATATACAATTACAAATGAGTCGACCTGGTACTATAAAATGTTGCTACAATTTAAGCAAAGCGAGTTTTGTGAATTATTGCGTAATATTTACCAATGTATTAGCATGTATATGGTTTCGAAATATTGTGCAATTTTAGTATTATAAATTATTAAAGCGTATGCGTTAATTATAACAAAAAAACTATCGACGGCGTAGCCGATTATTATGTGATTTTTAATGATAACTGATGCTTAAGGATTTGTAATTTTTTGTAGAATATGCGAAAATTGTCATAAATTCCGACGATAAATATAACAACATCGACCTTTGGAAAGAGACAATCGGCTAATTTTGGCTTCGTAGAGCGTTATCTCTGTCGCACGAAATACAAACAATCCGGTATCCATTAGGAGCTGTTAAAACAGTTATGATTTGCTTATTTTGAATTAATAAGTGAGTAAGAATAAAATTAAAAAAACGTGTTCATATTATATTTACGTATTTAATTATTTTAGAAAATTACAGTTATAGTGTACAAAACAACATCATACCTATTGTTAAATTTAAATACCCACTTACTTCCATTTCACTATCTGTGCTCTCAAAGAGCACTATCTCACTGCCATTATCGGCTGTAATTATCACCAGTCTATCAGTGTCATTGTCTAAACCGTGTTGAATGCTTCTATATTCATTTTCACATTTGATTGCATGATCGCAAACCTTTTTTCACTCTTCATCCCCGATCACATTTACTTTTTCAGTCAATAATGTTTTTAAGAGAAAAGGGTCACAGTCATTTATTAGTGTGAGTAATTTAAAGAATCAACAAAATAAAAATTTGTTTATTTCCCTTACAACAACAAGCTCAATCACTGTTCCGGGACGCTAAATCTCAAAATGTATCGCTGCCTGTGTAAAACGGACTACGTTGTTCATTGAGGCGTCTCATATAGCTTTAAATATAGTCACGCTCGTATCTTAGGGTAGGTCGTACATATGCATACGATTAGCGGACGTTATTAAGTTCCATAATGCTATACAATGTAATAGAATCTATCACCTCTGATATATCCAGATTAGATACTCTGCTTGAAGCTTTAGTGTTATAAAACTGTTTTTTTTTTATATAAATGTGCTTATTTCTGACAGTATTATTATATTTCTTCGTCTTAGCTTTATCCAGTTTTATATTACCGTTATACCATTGCCCGCGGTTTCGCCCGCGCGTTAATCTAAGTAATAGCGAAATTAGTAAATAAATTACACGATTTCGTAGCGGGCTATGACCGCGCTCCACGTACACTGCGAATCGCATGCCGCGTTCAACAATACCTACTTAAAATAATTTGGAGTGCGTGTATTTTATTTCAGAATCTATTTATCCAATTATTGTGCTGTAAAAGGCAAAATTTATCACCGCAAAATTATCTTGACGATAAAAGTACTTTTTAAACTTTACTACTATGTACTAATCTTTTTTAAAATACTTACACAATTTAATTCAAATCATTTTCTTAAATATAAAATAACTTATAGTTACTTAATTATAGATATTGTGTCGCGGTTTTTATGGATCTACTGAAAACCTATATTTTTGAAGTACATTGCATACGCACGTATAATCATCGGAGGGTTGCGCACGCACATAAAGATTTTCAGTAGCGCTTTTCCCCGGATTGCTTTATAAATGTTGATTAATAAACTAATTTATTTCAAAACAAATATATGGCTATAGCCGTCTCGGATAATGTAGCTTTCTAATGGCGAAATAGTTATCGAAATCCGTTCAGTAGTTTCGGAGATTACCCGCCTCAAACATACGACTGACAAACATACAAACGCTTACCTCTTTATAGTATTAATATGGATCATATCGGGGCTAGCAACCTAATTTAAAGGTTTGACAAGGGCGCCAGTTTTTACACAGAGCGACGGCCGTCTGAAGAAAAACTGGGTTTAATTCGCATTTAAGAAATTCGGGCTTCCTCACAATGTTGACGGTTCATTGACCGTAAGAATGTTCAGAAAATGTACTTAAGTTAGAAGAACTTAAACTCCATTCTGAGGTTCAAACTTCAACTACCGGGACCGTGGCTCTCTCATTATTAATATATTTATCTACCGTTACATTGTTAATATATTTTTGACTGTAAAGGTAAAGCAAAGAGGCAGACGGATATCTATGTTGTAAAAAATATATGTCTCATTAAGACACCGAAGATGTTAAATCTGTATTACGTTAGTAAGTCAAGTATAATAAAAAGTAATAAATTATATTGGTTAGTACCAATCTGAACGACTGTTATAGTCCAGGAGGAATCGGCGCATGAGTACCGAAAACTATTGAGGTGG
>DVZL01006607.1:0-11255 GCA_018236625.1 Lasaia peninsularis | reverse complement strand
GGTAAAGGGGGAAAGATCCTTTTAAAATTTCCTTTAGGCTCCAGAACTTTTTCCAACTCATATTCACCCGGCGTTCTACCTCTTCTTCTACGTTGTTATACCGTCATATAGCGGCCGTAAAACAGCGGTGAATGACGTCACGTTGTCTATATGAATAAACAAAATGGGGCGGTTTCCTAAAAAGCGGTAACTGTCACCGTAACGTCAAAATGCGATGCCGCTATTTACGTGACGGCCGTCTTGACGGTGTCAGATAGTTTCGTGAACGTTTTATTGATAGCGGTGAAGTTTTTCACAAACAAAATGAGTTGCAATACTTAGAACAGCGAGGACTACCAAATTTTTGATAGATTTCGTACGTAAAGATACGGTTATATATAACATTAAAAAGTAAAGAATACAGAAAACTCTTGAATAAATCTTCTTCCGCCGTACGACTATTTTCCTCTTCAGACTATACTTCGTCCTCCATGTAAATTACAAATCAAAATCTAAATTTGTGTTAAAAAAATAACTGACGGTGTGCCATTACGGCCGTGTTACTTTCAACATGTTGTCACCGTAGAGACGGTCGTCTTTTTGCGTCCGTAATATTACGACCGCAATATGACAGCACCGCTTTCCTAGGAAACCAAAGCTTAAGCGTACATGCATAAAGTCACCGACCATCCCCGAGGCTTAGGTTTGATTTTGGATGATTATTAAATTATTCTGCTGATGGGGACCCTTTTCATCCCTTGGGTACCCAAAAACAGATTTCCAAAGATAGCGGTCTTATAACTCTGTACAATGTGAGTAACCACTTAGTATCGTCGCTTAAATGCACAACTGCCTATCCATTCGAGGATGTGCGCATGAAAATTATTTATGTGCAAACAATTGCTAAGCAATTTATATTACTCCGATCAGCTGGTCCAACATTAGAAGGATCTTGGGTAGTCACTGAGTGAAGAAAGGGGAAGACCGAGTAGCATGGCGCGCTCTGGGGGAGCCTTATATCCAGCAGTGGACAGCTATAAGCTGATTAATATATTTACAGTGTTATGTCAGTAGTTATTAATTCTTAATTCCAAATGAGTAAATGTTTTACATTAACGGATTATCCCGCAACTGTTTACACTCAAAATATTTTAAGCTGATTATGTGAAATATGAATAGTCGCTGGTATTTCGATATAAATTCTACTGCATTGTGCATCCATATACAAGTTTGTTATTTGTTACAAAAGAAAATACTTAGAAACTACTTCATTAAATAAAGTGGCCTACCGGAATGCACTTCGGACTTTGGGTAGTCCAAGTTCGAACGCCGCCATCTACCAATGAGTTTTTCTAACTTATGTACATTTTCTGAGTGCTCTTACAGTGAAGAAAAACATCGCGAGGAAACCCGGATTCATTAAATTCGACCTAACCTAGGTTTGGACCTAGTTTTCCTTTCAGGTAGCCGAAGTCAGATGGCAGTCGCATTGTGTAAAAACTAGTGTCCTAGTCAAATCCCCTATATTGGGTAGTCGACCTCAATATCATCTGATATAATACGGGATAAAGATTAGACGAAGATGAAGAAAGTCCCTCTAAAATTGAAAAAACAGATATACAATGCGAGTGTGGATGACCGTAGGTATTCGGAGACTTTTACTATTTTTTAACCGACTCCTTATTAACGCAGTCGGTTAAAAAGTAGCCTATGTTATGTTCGCATGAATAAGGTATTTACACTTTTAAGTTTCATCCAAATCCGTTCAATAATTTTGCGTAAAAGAGTAACAAATCATTTTTAAAAAACTTTCGCATTTTTTTTCGATAAGACAACAAGCACACGGGTCTCCTGATGGTAAGAGACAAGCCTATAGACACCATAGATGTTATAAGAACGTCATTATGTTACGGTTGGGCTGTCAGACCTGATATGCAAGTCTACCGGCTACTCTACCTTAGGGACCAGAACACGACAATGTCATTATGGCAGCGAGAATAGATAAGGCAGTGGATCCATACGTGGGCGGGTTGCTGCACAGCACCAGTGGTCGTGATGGTACTTGGTAGTGACCCAGTACACCTACGCTCGCCTCTTATCAGCTGCTTTGTAGGAAGGCAAATAGTCTATTCCATAAAGGACCTAGACCAACATGGTAAAAACGCTTATAATATTATAAGTACGATGAAATATTAGCTAGTTTTTTATATACATACATATAAACAAAAGTTATTATTAATCCAACAGTAATACATAATACCAAATGTTACATTAACAGATAATCTCCGTAACTGTTTATATTTTGAATATAACGAGTAGGGATTGTTTTTTGTTATTGTGTTATTAATTAGTTCGTCTAACCATCCATTGTTTTATCATTTTAATACAATTGTGATAATAATAGCTACTGTCTGTATATTTTTAACTAGATTAATAATAATTTCTATAAATACAAATATATATGTAAAAAAATAATTATAATTACATAAAATATATAGGAACACTTAATCCGAAAGCTTTTTTTGTAGTTTTTAAAGCTTTTTGCGGTTTTAGATTTCCGTTGGACTAGCAGATAGCCTACTCGCCGAAAGCTCGCTCGGTTCGATTTCCAATGGGGATATTTTTATGATGATCATAGATGTTTGTATTTTCCGGTCTGGGTGTTTATTAAATTTATTCTGGTATCTATAGGTAGAAGAATGTCTATGTATTAGTAATCGTTGATTAACCCATAACACAAGTAAATAATTTGCTTAATTTGGGGTTAGATCAATTATTTATGTTCATCATCAATAGATATTATTATACCAAATGATTAAAACAGTGACTCTTTTACTACAACTGTCTGTCTGTTTTCCCTCTGTATATCTCATGAACCGTGATAGTTAGGCAGTTGAATTTCTTTTTCACATAATCTTAGGATATTTTACTTTTAGTTTTTTCTTAAAGTTAAAATATAATATAAAACAATTTATTTCACATAGACCTTGCGGTTCTTGTGATGCGTCTACATGTTTCTAAAATTTACCACCGGATCGAAACGCGGCCACTCACTGAAAAGATCCCACGAAAGAAACTCAATCGGCTTGTCATTTCTCTTATTTTTTAAATACTTAAATTTTACATTGTGCAACAATAAAAGAGATTGAAAGAGGAGCAATTAATTCCAAGCATATTTATCACTAGCGACCGGCCTCGGCTTCTCACGGGTGAACATTAAACGGCAACCTGCTTCATAGATGTGCACCCCCTCCCCTGCGGATTCGCCGTGCGAGTCGTGCGACACATATCGGCCAGCGGCCATCATTAATTTCGATACCAATTACAATTTTAAATTCGTTATATCTTTTGAATGGATTGTCCGATTGTAATAAAATAAAAAGTAATTTATAGCTATTGAAATAATGTTGCTCAATAAATAGCTTATTTGAATAAGGATTAGTATTTGACGATAACATAGGCTAATAATTTTAATTGCTTTTTAAAGTGGTTATAATGGCTTAAATATAAATGTTTGGTTTATGCTATCGCGGACTTTTTTGTAGGCATTATTGAGTTCCACAACTTTTCTATAGAAGTCAACCATACATCTCTAACTATTTAGGCAGCGTTAGATGGAATTATCTTTTATATGGAGACGAGTCACATGCATAGCAAGATTGTTTTTGTTCCTTGTTTTTACAGAGTGAGAAAACCTTATCGATACAAGGCTGGATTCAAACTTAGACCACTGAAATAGTAATCCCACGCGCAATCCATCGAGGCATTTCTCATTAATTTTCGATCTCAGCAGTTTTAAACATCGAACTGCACTCGTTTACATCTCTTAAACCATCCGTAAAACTTTATTCGCGTAACTTCCAGCATTTGGCAACAATCTGACAATTAACCTCTAAAAACTGTTCCATTTTATGCAAACATTGCTCTGCTTCTTGTTGATAAACTTAAATTAATCTTGGGTTTAAGAGTTGCCTGATTTATGCTAATTACAATTAAACTCGGTGGCCTAGTCGTAGGCGCTTCGAATTTCTACCTTGATAGTTCAGGTTCGAATCACAATATGTATTAATGAGCCTTTTCAGATATTAGCAGATACACACAGACGGACGAAAATTCTAAAAAATGTTGTGTTGGTATATGTACCTTGTAAATATACATATTATGCACTTAGTAAAAAGTTTAATATTACATACAGACACTCAAATTTTCTTTATTTGTATAGATATAACGGTAACCTCAGTCCAAACCTCGTAAAACGCGAGAGAAACTGGTAAACATAGTTCACTCTTTCCCGTTTCAATCCGAGTCTTTTGAGAAGAACAGACCATCTGCCTAACTACCAGGTAACTCGTAAGAGACGAGCATAGATTAATTTGGTAACTATCATCAAGACCACTGCAGTAACTCTTCCGGGTAGGCATCCACCTTCTTACCTATTCCAGTCGTATAAAAACAACGTCCTGTTTCGTTCCGGGCTACCAGGAAGACTTTGCACTTTGGGCCGAGTATATTGATCACAGGATTATAACTCACCTGTACTATCTATGTTGTCAACGAATGTATTTCCTTACATCTTACTATTTGGGACGCCTTAAACTTATATTGTATATACCTTATTCGCTGTATTAATTATCCCTTAAAATCACGTCCACTAGATTTCAAGCAGATGTTTATTTGTTTTAATTAAAAATTGTATGTCAAAATATGAATTAAATAATTTTCAACCCTTTAAAATAGATTATTACATAGCAATCACTTTGTTTAAGCATACAAACACATAAGCTCAAATTACATTACCCATTTATATTGTGTTAATAGAAGATTAACACGGGTAATAATAATAGTAGTTATTAGTTACTTTTATTAATATAATAAAATCTAAATGAAATCAAAACAACGTAATTTTCCTAATATGTATTCAGGACATGGCGGTGTTTATCCAAAGAACAGGGTGCCAATAATTATGAGTGACGTTAAATTCGACAAAATAAACCATTCAACATAAGAAAATCAACTCTAACACCAGCTAACAAGATCCTAAATGATGAAACAAATGTATCATTAAACAAATTTGCATAATATTTGACGTTTGCTGCACCCTTCTAGACCAGGATCCTAAAACAACTAGACTGCATTAATTTTATTTTTGAACAATTTAATTGTGATAATTCCATAACACTTTACAAGTAAAAGAATCGTAGGCTGCTATTAAATCTGCTTCATTATAGCTTTAAAATTTTAGTTATCAAATTGACTTTTATTAAATTAGAAAGCGCAAATTTCTTTAGTTTTCTTTTCAATGCAAGTTAGGACGTTCTTATAAAACTTGTCATGGTGAACTTTATTTAATTGTAACAGTAGATATTTGTGTAATATACATTAAAAGATAATGTATCAACACACAAGACATGTCCTTAGGGCTAAAAACTTCATATACATATTTTTGTTATAATATAGACAACCTGTAAGAAATGATTTTAAAAACTTTACCCTAATGCGATATAAAAGGGGTAAAAATTAAAACCAAAACTAAACAAAATTGAAATATGGGCGTAGTTGCGGGCGATAGTTAGTGTAATAGAAAAAGTAATATAGAAAAGAATTTTCTTTTTTTTAACTAAATAAAAAAGTATGTATTTACAAAACATAATACAAAAATAATAATAATGACACACAACAGTGGTTTTATTGCCAGGTCTATCCATATTAATTAGACAACCATTTGAAATATTTTAGCAACTTCACTCTTTTGACAATTTTAATTCATATCACCTTTTTTTGAGGCGTCTTGAGGCGCTTTATCTACAACTGCCGCCATAACGACAATGTCGTATTCAATTTTGTAGGGTATGGTAGTCGGTAGACTTGCACATTATGGCTAGCTAAAGTCAGGCTACAGGAAAGCGATGTAAGTACCTGATTTCGCAAAGCAACGGCCATCTGACCTCTACAACCCAGAAGCGAAACTAAATTCAATTAATTCGGGTATGTACATAGTTTAGAAAAACACATTGTTAGATGGTAGGGTTTGACTTTGGACTACCCGAATGTAAGTCCAAAGCGTGTACCACTAGGCCACTAAGGCTCTTCGAGCGCTTGCTCGCTGTTTAACCCATAAAAAAGTAAGTTTACTGGTTACCTCATCCTCCAAAGCAGAACACGTAACAAAGTACCAATTCGAAGTGTTTAATTTTTTAAAACTTTATTGTGCACAAAATTAGAAAAATTACAAAAAAAGGCAACAAAAAAATGCACAAAAGACGAGTTCGTCTCCATACACCGAGATTTCTTCCAGCCAAACCAAAATTACGTAAAGCCGGTTTATGTATCTCAGTTGTTAAACTCAAACCAGTTCATAATATAATTAATGAAACCTTTAAAATTGGTTCAATTAGGTTCGACCATAATTGATTCGCGGCGCGCCGCCGTCAGTTTGATTAAACTTAGATATATGGTTTAGAACTATTCTATAGGCGTGTTAGTCCCAGTTAGCGACAGCTCGCGCCATGTTTGTATAGAATTACTTTATTACTGTCATGAGTCTACCTAATTAACATGAATAAATACTTATAGAGATATAGATATAGGTAGAGATTATGCACCCACGATTAGATCAGATGAATTGAAGTGACAGGTGGCAAATCCGTCGCCATAACGAACACAAATCCCGGGTTTCCTTAAGATGTTTTCCGTCACCGTAAGCTCTAGAATGTACTTAAGTTTTTAAACTAATTGGTACATGGCGGTGTTCAAACCTAGACTAAAGAAATGGGAATCAATTTCAATTATGGATATTACTTATATACTCGGAAATTTGTACACAATATGGCGACGGAATTAATGGTAATACCTAATATCGTTGGCCAATCGTGGGTGCATATGTGTAAAAGAAATATACTTTTAAACTAAAAAAAATAAACGATATTTTTTAGGTTATCTCTACTCCATAGATGTTGTTCTCTTATTAAATTATACCTTGTAATAGGCAAGAATTACGGTTTTTATTTTTTGAGAGCTGTGTGTTCGTTCGCTGTTTTATTAAAAGTGTCCTTACTTAATTTTGAAAAGCACTAACCAATAAACGCAAAAGTCGAATAAACTCATTCGCTTTGATACTTTTACAATATCAGCAAAGATAAACCAAAGACTTTGGCAAAACAAAATGTATTAGTAATGAAAGAGAGATGGTATCTTTAAACACAGCTTGGGATATTATCTCATTTGCGTCAGCCTCGCTTAACGTAAAATGTAAAAAATACCCTATTTATCAAACTCAGCGAATCTACATTGAACAACAAAAACTAGAGACTGGACACGTAATGGGGGTGTGTAAGCTCTTTTTTTTAAATATGTACAAATATTTATCCGTGGATAAATTACACAAATTGATCTAACTAACCCCAAGGTAAGGATAGTCAACTATACTAATACATAGAATTATACAACAATACTAATATAGAAAATAATTTATTGATTATTGTAACTGACATTTTTTTTATTTAACTTGACATTTTAGGCTAGTAGGCTATTTATACAAATAAATAATAAGAATAATAAAAAAAATAATAAATATTACTCGACTAATTACACAAATTGATCTAACCCCAAAGTAAGCAAACTATAAATGCTTGTTTTATGGGTATTAGACAACGATACTAATACATAGAAAACCTTAAATAGATACAAGGATAAATTTAATAAACACCCAGACACGGAAATTCAAACATCTGTGTTCATCACACAAATGTCTGTCCCCGTCGGGAATCGAACCCGATCCTCGCGATTAGTCGATGCGGTTAGGCGTATACGCTAGCCACTCGACCAACGAGGCGGTCATAAATAAAATTGGAATGTCTGTATGTCATATTAAAATAAATTTTTACTAAATGCATATCTACAAGAAATCTAAAATATATCAAAGATCTCGGAATCGGCTTGAACGATTTTTTTGAAATTTCGTGTTAGGGGGTTTTCGGGAGCGATAAATTGATCTAGCGAGGTTTTATTTTTAGAAAATATTTTTTTTGTTGCCGTTTTAATAAATGTTTTGTTGCCGATATATTTTTTAATAACAGTGGTTGCCTGGTTACGGTGGTCCTCTCTTATCGTTGATAGGTTATTAAAAACGACAATGCCTTAAAGCCTTTAAGTTCAATTGTTTCTTTTATTATTCTCATTTTATATGATTCATATTTAAACAGCAAGTAATATGCTTAGTTATAAGTAAATAGTATTCCAAAAAAACTGTATTAAAAAAACATAAACTCACCCAGGTACTTATATTAACGTCTTAAAGTAACAAAAGTATCTCTTTCGATATATTATATACTTTCTATCCTTGGCGCTTGTTGAAACTTCATTTTATGTGATTAAATTTTAATAAACACTCGCACTATTTCATTAAATTTTTTTTATATAATAGCCGATCGTATTATTAAAATAACATAGCCCTGAAGATGCTGTAATAAAGTGAAACCGGTCGGCTATTATATAAAAAAATAAATAAATTTAGTGAAATAGTGCAAGTGTTTATTAAAATTTAATCTCTTTCGAAACTGAAAAATGAGCTTAAACGCCTGGATAGATTGAGCACACACATACACACATTCACACGAACACACACACATCAACTTTATAATACCCTCTCTCTCTCTCGGGGGTTAAAAATACCATATTTATCAAAGTCAAATCTAAACTGAATAACAGAAAACAAAACAGGCGGTGGCAATATTTTAATCAATTATGCGCTCGATCAGTCATTCCTGGACATTCATGTAACAATGCTCCCCCCTTCGCACCCCTGGGTACCCTAGGCACCACAGCTGATTCAGCCACTCTAATATGATTAGCTGGAAACCAAGTGAAGTTTGTACTTGTTATTAAACTTAAAAAACGAAGGTTCTTTAATTACACTTTGTTTCCTTTAATTATCTGAATATTTTATTTAACATAGATCTTACACGCTTGTGACGCGTCTATATGATTTTGAAAATTCGGCGAAACAAACTCATTTTTTCTAATTTTTTCTCTGTGGTGTAACGGTACGGCTGTCGCCTGTTTGCCGCGTAGGGTTCTGGGTTCAATTCCCTAGTCGGGCAACTTTGCTTAAATGTTTTTCAGATTAATTTTTAATAAGCATTATATTACCTGGGATCGGAATGTGCGAGAGTGGCGATAGGCTTGCCACCTATAACATTGTAGCCCTAGTACCTTGGCTAATCGTGGGTGTTATATCTACTAGACTTACGAGTCATGGATATACTAGCACACCTCTACCTTCACCCTATTTATTTTCTAAATACATAAATTTTACATTATACAACAACAAAAGAGATTGAAAGAGGAGACATTAATCCCAAGCATTTTTTACTATCTACATATTCTGTAATATTATACCTTTTATATTATAAAGGTAAATCTTTCAGACCGTTGGGTTTATTATACTCGTAAACACATATACATTGGCCTATCAAGGATGATTATTAAATATATCCTGGCACGTATCTATGTAGTGATAATATCAATTTAAGAAGAACAACTTTGTTCACAAATATATACCTATGTATTTCAATTTAATTGATTGATTTCAAACTGATAGTTGAAATTGATTAGAAAATTGAAGAGTTCAAATAAATAAATAAAAAATAATGCACTCACGTTAAGCCGAAGGTATTAAATTAAATTAAAAATTTAAAACTTTCAATAACAAAGCGCACCACCCGAGAATCGAACCTGGGACCTCGTGCGTTAAAAACGGACACCGATTCCACTAGATCATAGAGGCGAAACTGAGATTGATTTCAATGTTTCATTTCTTTTATATAGAAGCTGGTACGTACCGTGTAGCCATATACATTTTTCCCCGTATTGGCTTAGTACTTTTTGAAATTAGAACAAAAGCAAAAACTATTCATGTATAGACGACATCATAGCTTGGAGTTGGTTTTTTGCAGTTTTATTGCGTTTACACTGGTGGTTATTTACAAAGTATTCCAAGGGTGCGGTGTATGTGGCCAACATCGTGTTACAAACCACAGACTGAGCTGAGCCGGCAGGTGTCGCTTTATCCTGGAATTTATGCGTCGGATCCGTGCCGAGCTTTATTAATGAATGCTAGATAAAAGACAATTTAAAAATGGCGTCATGGCGTTTCACATGAGTATCGTTTTATTTAAATAAATTTAAGGAAATGAAATATAAATAATTACATTCGAAATGATTACATTTAAATTAAATGAACCTAATTATTTTCGTTTGTTTGCATTAAATTTAATTTACATATTTTTTTAAACAACCGTGCCTATAGACATCATAGATGCTGTAAGTGCGCCGCTGTCCTGTGGCTGGTCTATTAGACTTTATGTGCAAGTCTACCGGCTACTCTACCCTCCGGACCAGAACATGACAATGTTATTATGGCGGCTGGCAGGAATAGGTAAGGTGGTGGATCCCTACCCGGGCGAGTTGCTCTACCACCACACAGCAATCTACTACCAGTGACCCTGTTAACTTAAGCTGGCCTCTTATGAACTGCCAGGTAGGAAGGCAGTAGGTCTATTCTACACAGAGGACTCGGACCAACACAGGGAATTAAACAATGAAACTTCAAAAAATCTAAATATTTTTTGTTTTTGGACAAGCATGTACTATATTAATGCACAACTTCCTAATAATTTATTAGTGGTTTATCTTAAAAGATAACTGTAGCATTTAAAATCCTATTAAAATACTTCAATAAATTATCAATCAGTAAGTACAAGATTTCAAAGACTGAAAGAAAGTTTTACGTATAATATTCACAAACCAACTAAAAATATTCCAACTAAGAATTAGGCGGACAAGTGAGTCACCTGATGGTCAATGATCACCAGCCATTTACCAGCGGTCCCGACGAACTATGTAGCGCGTGGTCGCAGGGGTATGAAAAATAGATTTTATCTCAGACCTAAGGTATTTGATATTTACACAAAATTTCATGAGAAATCCGTCAAGCCGTTCTGGAGGAGTTCAACCACAAACACTGTGACGCGAGAATTTTATATAATATGTAGAATTAAATTTTTAACACTAAATTTCTACGGAAAGTTAAATAATATGATAGAAAACTTTCGAATTAATTTCAAACAATAAAAAAAATATTTGTAACCACCATATCCTCGAAAACGTAGGCAGATGTATTACATCCACGAAGTGTATACACACGATTCGTAAGTCCAGTAGATATACTAGAACACCCACGATTAGCCAAGGTACTAGGGCCCATGATGTGATAGGTG
>DVZL01006606.1:0-11255 GCA_018236625.1 Lasaia peninsularis | reverse complement strand
GGCAATGAAATGCTTATTCAGAAAAATCTGAAAAATATTTAAGAAAAGTTGCCCGACCTGGGAATTGAACCCGGGACCCCACATGGCTAACGGTCTTAACTTAATTATATTTGTATTATTTTAAACCATTTAATCAGGCGAACTTTGTGACGTGGATATTTAGTGTTCAAAAACAGTGTCTATAGTAAATATTTCCATTATGAATATTAATGAGAATCTTCTCCAGGTAATAATTAATATATCAAAAAAATAATCACTTTTTTTCAATCCGTTAACGCGTGATGCAACCAAGGAAAATATGTTAATTTTTATATTACATCGCTTGCCATTTTATTAAGCGAGCGTTAAACAACCATTCACGGACTTTGCAAAGCAGAGGAGTTACTATCAATGCGATATCGGCTTATGAAGAGCTTGTTTATTTGCCTCTTGAAGTTTCCCAAGTCATATCTTCCTTGGACAAGCGAGTTGTAAGGTTATTACTATTTCTAAATGCAAAATCGAAGTGAATGAAATATAGGTATATAAACTGTGTTTCTGAATTGAAAATAATTATTAACAAGCTGTAATTTCTCTCATATTAAAGTTGAATTTAGTCCTAATATATTTTTTTATGATATTGGAAGGCAAACAAGCAGACGGATTTCCTGATGGTAAAAAACTATACATCGCCTATAGACACCAAAGGTGGAAATAGTGCGTAGCCATTTTGAGCCTGGGATGGTAAGCCTCTTGCGTAAGTAAGTTTACCGGCTACCCTACCCTCCAAACCAGAACTCGACAACGGTGAGCACTGACGCTATTATGGCAGGAATAGGTTAGGCGGTGGTACCTATCCAGGCGATTCGTTGCAAGACTCTACCACCTAGTCAATGTCACGGTGTTGGTGACAATAGATCCCGTGTTCGCCTCTTACGAGCACAAGAGGGTTGAAGGTAGTTAGCCTATTCTTCAATGGAACCCGGACATCTAGGTTTAGATAATATTTTACCCCCTAGGCATCAAATGTCAGTAAAATCGATAGAGTTGTTTCCAAGATCGACACAAGACTTGCTCGTTTAAAAGTATTAGATATTAACGATAAAATATTAGATTTATTAAATTATAATAAATTATTAATAAAAAAATATTTGCTTTGTGATAAAGAAAGAAAAATACTCAAAAGTTTGAATCAACTTATCAATTGGGTCGTTCGAAATCTAAGCCATATTCTATCCAAGAAACGTATATCTTTAAATGACGTATAATAGAAAGTTATCACGCTGAAAAAGCTCTTAATGGAAGTGTATTGGTGATAACTATTTTTGATGGTTGATACTTGTTTTAGTTATAGTCAAAACTTCGCTTGATTGATTGAATAAAAACTGAGCTATTTGGCCACCTTCCGAGCGTCAGCTGAAAGATCGAAATCAAATTGACCATCCGCTTTGACGCTGTGATTGATGATGACATGGGCCTGTTCAAAAATATGTATCTTCGTAAATTTTTCCCCAATAATATATATTGTATGTCATGTATGATAATTTATACATATAACGATATATACAAATAATTTATACATAAACTAACATAGCCAGCTTTTTTGCTGACTTGATGAGGACTAGATAGTACGAAAAGTTCTTAAGGATTTTCTAAACCTGCCTACTGCAAGGAACAATTTCAGAAATCCTGGTGAATACCTTCTCCATGCCGAGTTCAGTGACTTCACGTCTGTGACAGGACTACAAGGTAAACATAACCATGTCTTCACGTTAGGGCTCTTGGGGGTAGACAGAGAGAGTCGTGTGCCAAGTGTCTATATATTTGAATTGCTTTCTTCATACCAACACCCCGATTTTGGAGGCTCTTAACACCACCCTAGGTAATTTATTCGTAGTAAAACTAAAAACTGGCTACATCAATTTTAACTCACGCTGGAAGGGTGCGGACCATTATCTATAAAAACGGCAAAAAAAAAACCCGTTTATTGTATGGAAACAGTGGATGAAACCTATTGAAAAAGGAAGAGTACATAAAAAAAAATTACGCTCGATTCGAGGTCGGAGGGCAGGGGGAGATTTTAAGGGTAAAAATTGAATTATCTCGATTTCCGGCAAAACCACAAGTTTTATCGAAAAAAGTTCCTGGCAAAGTTTTAAGCAATAAAAAGATATACTAATTTGAAAAAGGTTTTTTCCTACAGTAAATTTTCTTCGTTTTTATGGTTCCGTACTCAAAGGGGGAAAAAGGGACCCTATCTAAGGCTCCGCTGTCCATTTGTCAGTCTGTCTGTCTCTCTGCCTGTCTGTATGTATATATGTCTGTCTGCCTGTCTGTCGGTGTGTCTGTTTGTCTATCTTGTCTATCTGTCTGTCACGAGGCTGTATCTTAGAAATTGTGACAGCTAGATAGTTGACATTTTTTACAGGCGATGTATTTCTATTGTCGCTATAACAACAGATACTAAAACAGAATAAAAAACAGAATTATTGTACGAAACCCTTTGTGCGCGAGTCTGATTCACAGATTTTTTTTACCCTTTTTTGAAGGCTTCGGCTCTAGTGAACTCAAGTCTATTAACTAAGAATTATAAATTGAGCTTTTAAATAGATTTTATACAGTGCAAAGGTTTAATGTGGGTAAGGATATTTTCATCTTGATTCCTTTATCACTTTCCATCAAGAGTGTAAGGTTTATGTACTATGTATTCAGTTACATACTTAAAAACAGAATTTTAGTCTACTGCATTCTGTCAACATGATATATAGTCAGTTTTGTGATAGAAGGTATATTTTCTTATGAGTCTAGAACTCATAGGAAAATACACCTTGCTTACCTTCTACGAGTACGAGACAAGGCTAATGTTTACTATGTCACATAAACCTTGACATTTAATTAGTTAGTTTTATAGCAGTCCGTGTTGGTCCTTAGCTCCTTTCAACAATATAAACTAATTGGATGCCTCTGTCAGGCATCGATAATAGTTAAAGTGTCGGTTCAGTTTTACTTTCACTCCTACTATGGCTAGGATGGGCAAGTGAATCCTGATTTTAAGTAAGTGATCACCGTCCTCAACTAACATCCACAACGCTGGGAGTATCACAAATACGTTGCCGAACTTTAAGCCTTTAAATATTGCCATTATTCACCATCTAATCTTAGCATCACTAGCGTGATCTATATTGGTGAAAGGGTTTGCAATAAACTGATCCATGTAAATGTTGTTTTACTACGTAAAATTAAAAATGAGAAAGGAGCAGACGGATTTTACGATGGCAAGAATTATTTGGTATACATTTGCTGTATAAATTCAACATGAGATCCAAGTCACGAGATATGATTCATGAGATCCAACTGTATATTTCATCTTCTCTACTGTAATTAAACAAAGAGCATAATATTACTGCTAATACACTGAATATTGCTGGTATCACAAATTCAATTTCATTAATCAATCATGACAAAACAGTAGATCTGTATGTAATTTTACATACATATATTAAGGTTCTAGAATAACTCAAACACTACTCAATCTTAATAGGTGGAATAATTTAACTAAGCAGACGCAGTCACGATTTTAGTATAATACATTTAAGACATTGATATTCAAATTTTTAAACATAGTAAAAATTGGTTATGTTCTGGATAAACCCATCTGGGAACAATATGAGCCACACATGTAATATTTAAAAGTCGCATTGCGGTACATATTGCAAACTCATTGCATGCGCCTGTACATTGCCGGGTCATAAATACAGCTTGAGTGTAATACCACGCTGTGCATTATGTATCATAATTAATTCGATCTTGGTTGTATATCACAATGCTTGCAATTTACCTACAAGAGTAATTAAAAATACATATATGACTCAGTACACTAGAGGCATTATTAATCATGTAATTAAAGAAAATATTTAAAATATCTAAGCTAAATTTAATCCGAAATCTCTAAATTATCATGGAGACAAAAATTAAGTTTTCAATAAAACAAAAAATAATGAAAAAAAATTAAACAAGGAAGATACTTATTCAAGCATTTAAGATTCTGGTTTCCAAAAGTGTTTATAGACAGAGCGAATGGTTACCTTGTGCATAAACTTGGCTGAGAACAATATGTTGTTTCACATGTTGATGCTTAAAAATCATATTGCGGTACATGTTGTAAACTCGGTGCACGCGTCTGAACATTGTTAGGTCATAAATACACTTGAGCGTAATGCCTCTCCGTGCGTTACATATAATATTTAACATTTTAAATTTATCAGCACTTACTTATAACCTCGTATCCGGAACATCCCTTACCATTTTCCCTGATTAATAATAAAATGCAATAATCTCAATTTATCAACACTTACTATCCGGAACATGCATTACCATTTTACACTGCTTAATAATAATATTCAATAATTTCAATTTATCAGCACTTACTTATAACTTCGTTCGCAGAACATCCATTATCATTTTTACTGTTTATAAAATACGTCTCTTTTCGAGTTTCAAGAAATCTTTTGTATGTATATATAGTATATTATGTATGTATCTCTAGGTATAATAGTAGTATAGGTGAAACAAAAATGTCTTTTTAAAAAAAGGTATTTTTTGATAAATTTAGTATTTCTCTACAACATTGCTATTATTCAATATCTTCAAACTTCAAACTAAGTTTCAAACAATAAAATTTAATGTTTTAAATATGGGATAAAGAAGTAGACGTATAATTACCATACAAACCAAATTCATTTATTATTATTATATACTAGATGTACACGATTTTTTTAAAGAACTAGAATAAATGATAGTTAACCTTAAACACTACTTTTAGTTAACGCATAAAAAGTTTTCTAGGAGACTAAAGTTTAAATGAAAAGAAAAATACAAGCATAAGCCCTTTAAGATGTCCACGCCTCAAAATGCGTTGATAATGAAGAATGGCTATACTTTGGATAAGGCCAGCTGGGAACAATATAGCGAGCCACACTTGTGTACGTTTAAAAGTCGCATTGCGGTACATGTTGCAAACTCAATGCACGCGCCTGAACATTGCCAGGTCATAAATACACTTGAGCGTAATGCCTCTCCGTGCGTTACATGTATTCAATCCATAGGATAATGTATTTTATTATCACTTACTCGTGGCTTCGTCTACGTAGCTAATTATTTATTGCTCGTTGGTCGAGTGGCTAGCGTATACGCCTAACGACGCATCGACTAACCGCAAGACTCGGGTTCGATGCCCGACGGGGGCAGACATTTGCATGATGGATATAGATGTTTGTATTTCCGGGTCTAGGTATTTATTAAATTTATTCTGGTATGTTATTTAAGTATTTCTATGTATTGGTATCGTTGTATAACACCCATGATAACACAAACATTCAATTTGCTTAATTTGTGTAATTTGTCCAGTAATATTTATTTATTTATTGTTGACCATTAATTTTTTTAAACAAGATGTTCTATTATCTATTAATACAATATAAAATAATTGCTTTTAATCAACTAATTTTAGTGATAAGTCAATTCGAAGGATAACATATTTTATTAGCACTTATGTCTTCGTTTACGGAGTTTATTATCTATCTTTGCTGCTATTAAATATTTGTTAGACAGTAGGTCTTATTAACTATTAATGTTATAAATAATAATAGTTTTTAATCAAATAATTTAAGTTACAAGTCAATTCGGATGATAACATATTTTATAAGCATTTACTTATGGCTTTTATTTTTGCTGTCCTTAAATTTTTTTTAGTCAACAGGTCTTTAATAAGCTAAGTTTAATTAAAAGTCAATCTGCAGGATTATAATATAGTTTGTTAGCACTTACTTGTGGCTTCATCTACGTCGCTTATTACATATCTATTTTTGTTGTCCCTAAATGTTGTTTTATTCAACAAAGTCTTATTGTTTGTCAATGATGTATAAAATAATTGTTTTTTTATTTTAATATTTATAAGAATCCATAAAGCAAGATAATATATTTTATAAGCAATTACTAGTGGCTTAGTCTGCATAGTTTATTATTTATTTAAATGTCTATAAATATTTTTAATCAACAAGTCTATTTATTTACTTATTCTCTTTCAATGCTATATAAATAATAAATTGTTGGTTCAGTTTATTTATTTCATATTATTTATCGGTCACGGGGAAAAAACCAACAGGTGGTAATACAATTTATCTTACTTATCTAAAGCTTTTGTATCTACCCACAGTAGTTTATATTAATAATAACAAACAAAGTATCTTTAGTAACTTAAGTTTTAGTATGACGCTTTTAAGAGCAAAACTAGTCAGCTATTTCCATAATAGTTTTTAAATGTAAGTATATTCCGTATAAAATACGTGTTTTTTTTTAATTTAAAAGTCGAAAGTAAAAAAATATAGTTAAGTGTAAAAGTATAGTTATTCTGAATAATAAAATATAATTATATATAAACATATTTGGCTTCTTGAACTTGACATAACCAATTACCAAATCTTTTCTCATCAGAATATTAGTTATAGCTTTGTCCTTTTTTATTTTGATACGGACTAACTTGTTGCTAACCGAGTGGCATTTACAACTTCACCGGACTTTGTGGGCGAGCAGAGTGCTCAGACCAGATAATTATTATTTATACGGAGGGATTTCCTACAACGCCAACACTGGGGGCTATCTCCCGGAAGATCGAACCTCGACTCGGTGTTGCGTTCTGGTTAACGGGAGGAATTGTATCTGTGGCTCGCCGCTCGGCGTTAGGCAGCTTTGTCCGTTACAAACCAGCGCCTACCCAAATTAATCTAAATTTTTATTCACTTATCAACTTTATGAGGTACAATAATATTTTAACATAAGAATTGTATTCCTTTTTCCTGCACTTTAGCAAAAAAAATACAAAACACTAAACTGCTACAAAATACAAAAAATCTGCCAAGTCGGACTCCATAACATTTTTTGTAACGTGATTTACGTTTGTTGTATAGAGAAATTGAAATATTTCTTTTATTCTAATAAATGAATATTTATTTTTTAGTTGGACGCTAAACAAGTATGTAGTATCTACCTAATATAGGTACGTTATCTCTACGGATAATGTGTTCGGACTTACGTGGCGCATACAGCAGCTACAGCTCTTTAAGTGCATGTACAAGGGACAGTAGTGCCACACTTATTTCCACAGAACTTATTATAAAGTGGAGTAGGAGGATTTCCTCCTTAAAGCTCATTGGTTTTATTTTTGTGTTATTATTTTTTTGACTGAAATTTTTACCGATTTCCGTTAAAACAATAATAACGCAAAAATAAATCCAGTTCAATATCAAATACTATTAATTATTTAACATTATTACTCATTTTGTATTTCTATTTTTATATGAAATAAACAAATTGTATTTCATAGTGAATAAAAATTTGTTTACTGCATTTGTTTGTAAAAAATGGAGAACATAATCAGAATGAGGTATTTAATGAGTCATAAAAGTAATAAAATCAGAGAAACAAATAGTTTGCATCACAAAAGAATATTTGACAAAGTTACATACATTCAATCAAGTAATAATATTCCTGCACTGGCCGTTAAATAGGATTTTGGAACCGTTTCAAAATCATTATTGTCCTGGCGCTAGTTCCAACGTTGATGCATTCACCAGCATCTTTTTGGAACCATTTAGCATTTACTTCAAGCTAAACAAATTTTATTACATAAAAATGTATTTCATTTTTAAGTAATATGGGGAAAATAAATAGAAATAGGTATTTAATGAGTCATAAAAATAATAAAATCAGAGAAACAAATAGTTTGGTCACAAAAGAATATTTGAAAGAGATCATTGCAGTTAGTATGTGGAAAAGTATATTTTTCCTGCACTGGCCGGTAAAAGGGATTTTGGAACAGTGCCAAAATCATTATTATCCTGGCGCTAGTTCCAGCGTTGATACATTCACCAGCATATCTTTGGACCCATTTAGCATTTTTTTCAAACTATTCTAGTAATTACTTGCAATAGTATCAGTATATATGAAAAGCCGACTTCATTTTCATTATATCGTTTAAGAGAATGTTTACATTTTTTTTTGTTATTTTAAAAAAAATCCTACTAATTGCCAACATAATTTATATGGGACCATATAAAAATGCAACTATCGGTCAGAACAATAATAATTAAAGTCTATTTAGAATTTACGTAGTAATTGAATATAAATAAAAAAAAGTATCAAGGCTAATTTTATTGAGATCATCCTCCATCTAATTTTAATGACGCACCCTATGGTATCTATAGTGTCTATGCTGTCTATAGGCCACGACTTTCTGTCTTTTAGAGTTATATATGTTAATAAAATAATTCACGCGCGCAAACAGTTATCTGTCCGTATATCATCAAACAATGTAAGTGAAATTTTAAAAAGCTATAATTTAGCACACGTGTTTTTTGTACAACACTGTCGCCATTTTGAATCAAATATGGCGGTTCTTCCAAAATAGTGATTTGTTATTTCTATACTTCCCGTCACGAAAAGCTATAATTTTTGTAAACAAACTTCTTTAACAAGTACATATTTTTACTGCGAGAAAATAATGAACTGGCCATATTCAATCGAAGTAAAAATATATACGGGTTGTATGAAAGTAATAACCTTTTTAATTTAGTAGTATTTGACAATTATCGTTTTTGTTTCATGGTACGGGGACGCGCCGATCTCGGAGAATGAAAACTTTGGGTTCGCTATTTTGTAATAAACATCATTCGAGTTTTGAATACGCGCGAATATGTTTAATTGCTTTATAAAATCGCGGATTTTGTTGTTATTATTAATTTTGTTATTTCATTATCATTTTGTTACTGTTGATAGTTTTGTTAATTATTGCCTTAAATTTATCGTTTTTGTTATTGTGTATTTGTGTATAATGGAATGGGTGAATAATAATAATATCATTATTATTTCTATTTCTAATGGTATTTTTCTACGGATGCTTGCAGCAATTCCTTTACTAATAATTTATTAAATATTAAAAAAAATACTTTATTCCTTTGACCCAAATGTTAGGAACTTCTGAACGTTTGCTTACATAATTTATACCTTCTCGTGACAGATAGTATACAGCCATTCTGATGCATCTGTAAATAATAATTATAAAGTTAAACCTTTTTAAGCGCAAACATTTATAAAATTAATGTCATATATTCAAATATGACGGCCACCGCAAAACATTAATCTGACATTAATCAAATGTACTTAATGATCAAAGCATTTTATAATCAATTCAAACTCAAAAACATTTATTTCACATTGACATACAAGTGACTATTAATTATTTCACAATCGGTAACGAATCAATAGAATCATAAAATCTACCACCCAAAAGAATTTTTCAGATAAATATTGAAATTATCGTGATTTTGTGAATTGTGACATGATGAAAGAAATAAAAAATGAGGCATTATGTATAATCTAAAATCTTTTTTTTTACCCGATGACGAGTTTTTTGTTTAGCCATAAACAAACTTAGGGTTATGATTTTGATATTTATGATTGTTTGTATGTGTATATGTATGTTCATCTGTTATTTCATAACTTCGAAACTACCTACTTATTATAATTTGAAAATTGAGTCCGCTGGATATGGGCTATATAGTTAAGTTGGCGCCCTCTATAATATATTCTATAATTATGGCGTGTCAAATTAAAGAAAAGAGCTTAATTAGTAGTTTTGTTAGCTATTGCTGTCAGGTTAAATTAGGATCCAAAAATTACAATCTTTTTAGAAAATGGTTTTTAGTTGTCGGGTTTTAATTTTATAACTTATCTAATACGTAAAAATTTTATGTCACAATGTTAGTTACCGTACTCATCCGAAACGGCGTGACCGATTTTTACCAAATTTTATATGCGTGTTCAGTAGGTCTGACAATCGACCAACATTTATTTTTTGAGTGCGGATGGTATGAAGTTCGCCAGGTCAGCTAGTTACTTGTAAAGTTAATTAACGTAACACCTTGAGGTCTAGTGGTTAGCGTTTCGGCCTTCCACTTCGTTTGTCCGTTGTTCAGGTTCAAAAATTGCAACATGTACGGTAGGTACCACTGAGATTTTTTAACTTAGGCACTTTTCTGTGTATTCTAATTCGACCTAATTTAGGATAATATTTGGTTTCCCTTATCGGTAACAAAGATCATATTGCAGTGACTTTGTATAAAACTGGCGCTTTTGTCGAACCCCTTAAATTAGGTAGTTGACACCGATGTCGTAGGATATTGAAACATACGATAATTATTATATTATATATTAACATTTATTGCAACTGTCGAATTCATATTACAACTAACTGTGCCCGCGACTTAGTTCGCGTTTATATTCAATTGTTTTATTTTATATATTTCACGAACAAAATATGTAAAGGGACATATTTATTAAATTCTGTTTTTAGTATTTAGTAGCATAGCGGCAACAGAAATACAACATCCGTAAAAATTTCAACTCTTTAATTATTACGGCTTAAAAGATACAGCCTGGTGACAGACAGATAGGCAGACAGACAGACACACAGACAGGGAAGTCTTAGTAATAGGGTTTCTTTTTTCACCCTTTGGGTACGAAACCCTAAAAAAATACATTGTTCAGTTGCCAATAGATGCTTAAAGCTACAAAGCAAAGACGAGCATTAATTAATGGAAAAAAAACGTACAAATACCAAGAGGTAATATTACGCCTAAAAACTCAGTAGTCATGTTAAATCTATCAACAATGAGTTGATTACTACACGAAATTCCCGACGCCTATGCATGTGATGGTGGATTACTATAATTACATTTTGAAAATTATAAAAATGATGTATTACCGGCTGCTAAACATTTATTAATGCGCAGACCAACACGCACGTAATGAATATTTAATTTCAAGGTTTTTCATGTAAGTACGACGGGCGACGAAAATCATTTGGTAGGCCGTTTGAATACTTTTTTCTATAACAGCTGATGTCCGCAACTTGCAAATTTATAACAAGATATTGCCCGCGGGTACGCTCACGTTTTTTCCGTCTCATCTCACATAAAAATTATATTAGACTAGCTATCCGCCCGCGGCTTCGCCCGCGTGAATTATTTTTATAACACAGACAACTTTCAAAGGGCAGACATTTTTCCGACTAATTCTAATAATAATACTTATTGCGTAAAAACATATCCTCTTTTTAAATGTAGTCAGTTAAAAAGCCTATGCCCTTCCTCAAGGTCCACTCTATCTCTGTACTAAATTTCATCAAAATCGGTTCAGTGGTTTAGGCGTGAAAGCGTAAC
>DVZL01006605.1:0-11256 GCA_018236625.1 Lasaia peninsularis | reverse complement strand
CACCTACAACATCTATGGTGTCTATAGGCCACGTTTGTCTCTTACCATCAGGAGACCCGTGTGCCTGTTCGCTGTCTCATACTATAAAAAAAAATTGTTTCTCAATTGGACAAGTGAAAGCGAAAAAGTATTTGAAAAAAGTGTAGGTCATAATACATATAATCGCAACACACGACAGTTCGTATCTCAATTTTAAAATTTTTACCTTTTGTATAGATAATAAAACCATACCAATATTATGTATGGTGTCTTATTTATTTTTTGATTCGTTTAGGTATGTCACAATGGAGCGATATGATAAAAATATAATAAGCAATAAAATTCGAAATAAAAATGAAATAATTATTTTACAGAGCCCCCCAAAAATAGTAGCAAGGCATTCGAGAGCTGTACTAGATAATAATAGCTCTACAGTCATGGAGTGCTGTCTAGTTCTCCTAATCATGCTTAGGTTGCCAAGCGAAACGTACGTTAAAGTCACTATTCTAGAGTTTTTGGTGGGAATTTGCAAAATAATAATTTTATTTTCATTGGTGAAGCACAGAATTCCGCAAAGTAAAGCCTGATTCAATGAGTTATAAGAAAATGTTTGCGGAGATAGTTAGGAGAGTGAAGTGTGATATTTTTTATTCCGATATCTCGACGTATTCTCTCGGGAGTAATAAACAACTTGAATTCGTGGATGGAGCCTATACTAACCAATTTGTAATAAAAAATCGTTATGCCCATATTCCCGAAGGTGTAGGCGAATATACACACCGATACACCCACGATTAGCCGACGTAATTAGATCCCAGGATATGCCAGATGGCAAGTACATCGCCATATCAGATGTAAATCCAATCTCTGACAATATTATGTTTTTTAGATAAACTGAAAAAACTTATAAGAAACAAGTTGTCCTACCCGGGAATCGAACCCGTATGTCGTCGTCAAAAGTGGGACACTGATTCCACTAGATCATAGAGGCCAGATCTCTAATATAGGTATTAATTTAAACTCACTCTTTCCGCTGACACTGAGAGTCTTTCTAACACTTGCCATAAACGCCTCCTTGCAACACAACTTAATGTCACTGCCCGAGTAGCCTTCTGTCTTCCTCGCCAACTCCTCAAAGTCTATCTTCTGGTCCATATCAATATTCCTGCTGCTAAGGTACGTCTCAAACAACTGTGCACGCGTTCTGGAGTCTGGCAGTGGTATGTAGATCCGTTTTTCCAGCCGTCTCAATATTGCTGGGTCTATTTCCCTGAGAAGGTGTTAACGATAACCAAGCATTAATCTAAATTATACTGTTTCTAACATTTTAGAGGTCCAGTCTTCCTCTGCACTTGATCTTGATATTATTTGATATAGAAACGAGATAAAACTACGACGAATAATCTCGGCGTTTAAATGTTTGGGGGCTTCAGAATTCTGGTAGTCCAAGTTTGAACCCTGCCATGTAACAACTAAACACATGAGTTTTTCTAACTTAAGTTCATTTTCTGAACGTGATTTTTTCTAAGTAGTTAAATTTTCTGAATATAAGTTTTTCCAGCTTGATGACAGTCGCTCTGAGTAAAAACCAGGCGCCATATCACTTTATATTTTCTGAGTATGGTGAAGGATAATGTCGTGAGGAAACTGGAATTAATGTATTTGAATTTGACTGGTTTCCCTTCTGCTTTGCAGAGGTAAGATGACAGTCGCTCTGCGGCACTATATCACTTGATATTTAAACGGATAAGTTTTAGGATCACAGAAGATAAGACTGTAATTGATAGATATATCCGCAAAGTAACGCCTGATGCATTACTTTGCGGAAATCCATATTTAAACAAAAACGTAACTCTCGCCAAAAGAAAAACTTGCCAAAAATATAGTAGGTATAGTGCGATGATCGAGTCGCATAATTTACTCTTAACGCACGTTTCGCTTCGTAGCCGAAGCAATATCAGGAGAATATATTGCATTCTACACTAGAGCAGCAGCTGTAAGTGAGATTTTACCAATCAATTTTATTTTTGTACAAATAAGATTAAGATAAAGAGATTTGATGAACTACTAACCATGGAGCGTTGGTGTTGACCAGGAGAAAGACAATGCCGTCTCGTTTGGCCACTCCATCCAGTTCTGTTAGAAATTGCGCGGTCAATCTGCGTGATGCTTCATGAGTGTCGCAGCTGCGGTCTGCGGCCAAGACCTCCGCCTCGTCTATGAACACCACTGACGGCGAATAGTAGGCCGCCATATCAAACAATACCTATGGGGTGTATTGGTGTATTGAAATAATACATGTTTCTACACCAACGCGACGGCTTGTCTTTATAGACAAGTGACAACATAATGGAGTCAGCTGACTTTAGACTGAGTGATATATGGGTAACCGTAACAAACAATTAAAAGTAGTGACCATTTACCACTTTTTATTTTTTTTTACGTTTACGGAAGAGGTTTCAGTGGGACATTTTAAAACTAAAGTTGGCTATATTGGCTGACTTATTTTTTGTTTTTTTTTTTCGGATAAAACCTAGTTTGGTAACCTCCTTAGATATAAAAATACTAACTTTGGCACGTAGTTTAGAAATACTAACTTTTACATGGGTTGTAGCGTGAGAATTTAAATACTATGGGATTATAGCCCACGTGGACAGTCGCGCTGAACAGCTAGTATAAAATAAACATGTTCATGGTTAGCTAGCCTATAACAAGTTTTTTGAAAGATTAAGCGCTAACTGGTATCAATAGATTATACCAAGTAACTATTACTTTTACGATTTTCTCCGAGTCACCGCGCCACTTGGTGACGAGAGTTGAACATGTGATGTTGAAGAACACGCAGCCTCCTTCACCAGCGACGGCGCGGGCCAGCATGGTCTTTCCCGTTCCCGGCGGGCCGTGGAGTAGCACTCCTCGCCACGGTTCCAGCAAACCAGTGAACAACTCCGGATATCTGATATTTGGATGATGTTAGAGTTTATGGGATAAGACAGCGAGCAATAATACGGATCTCCTAATAGTAATTGTCAACAATGACCTATATATGTTGTAGGTAAGTCGCTGTCCTGTGGTCGGGCTGTTAGACCTTAAGTGCAAGTATATTCACCGGTTACCCCTTCCCTCTGGACCGGAACACGACCCATCACACTCTACGGTCATGTTGGTAGTGACCTAGTTAACTTATACTCGCCTCATACGAACTGCCTGGTAGGAAGGTAGTTGGTCTATTCTACACAGAGGACCCGGACCAACACGGGACCAACTCTTCCTGTGCTTTAAAGGTCTTGTAGCAACACTCCTTACACACAATAACAGCAAAACCGTGAATAATTTATTAAACACCTTAGGATTGAATTAAATACAAAAATCTTCATGCCCATTTCCCGAAACGGTAGGCTGAGTTAACTATGCACCCACGATTAGCCGATGATATTGGGTCCCATGGTGTGACAGGTGGCAAAGTCCGTAGCCATGTCTGGTACAGATCCTATCTCATTCCATAAAGGTCGGAAACGCATACGTGATATTCCATACCATCAGGAGACCCACTTACTAATTTGCCTTCTCTCTTACAAAAAAATCGCAGGCAACCTTATATTTTTTCAGTTAAACTGTGAATTTTTATAAAAACAATTAACCCTACCCAAGAATGGAACCCGGGATTTTTATTTTTTTAATTGCTCTGACATTGATTTTCCTCATTGTATAAGTTAATGTTAGTTTACCTATGGAAAGTTATTGATTTATGGTTGCGTGCAAAACGTTTGTGGGTTGATGTTACTCAGGCTATTTGGTCAATAAGCTTCAATGAATTGATTATTATCCATTGCATGCTACCACTGCTAACTTGACTATATATGATAATGTCTAGATCGAGTAGAATCGATGTCCGACTTTGACGCACAAGGTTTCGGGTTCGATGTTCAGATAGGGCCACTCATTTCATTTGTTTTTTCGTAAAAATAACACTACCAAAGGTTAAATTTGTGCCCGGACTTGCCATCTTTCACATCATGAGACTTAATATCTTCGGCTAATCGTAGTTGCATATGTACTTCTCCTACCCTTTCCAGATAGGTATACATATATTTATTTAAAAAAAATTACCTGACGGGATACACAACAGACTCGATTAATATATTTTTCGCCGCATCCAAACCCTTGACGTCGTCCCAGGACACACCAGAAGGTCGGACGATGGTTTGATACAAATGCTCCACCATCTCCCTCTTTTCCGGTGTCACCGAAGAGAGAAAACCTGACAATGGTTTCTTTTCAACGGCGGGTATTGTATCAGGATTATCTGCATCCTCCTGGAAAACATTTTTATATGTGCTATGGTAGCTAAGAAACACACGACTCTTATAAGTTACTAGCTGACCCGGCGAACTTGAAAAAATAGATGTTGGCTGATTCTCAGATCTACTCAACATGCCCACAAAATTTCATGAGAGTCAGTCAAGCCGTTTCGGTGAAGTACGGGTACGAACAAAGACACGTGAATTTTATATATAAGATATCAATTTGGATTTCAAGTCAGTCATGATATATTCTAATCTATAGAAAAGTGAATTATTTACTCTAAAAATTTTTAAAAAATGCTCTGGAAAAAAACACTCCACTAGTCTTCTACTGCCTTTTCTTTAAATCTTTTATGTACTGAATTCAATCGTCTACATTTTTTATATATCTATAGATAAATAAAAATATAGACAAAATATTTGCCCTTATGGTCAAGCGTAATATACAACTTTGACGCACGAGGCCCTAGATCTATTTTTTCAATTTATTTCAAAAACATAACATTGGCTAGGATTCGATTTGTAGTCGATAAGGCATCGGAGTTGGCAGCTGTCACTTTCTGGGCTCTAATTACGTCGGCTAATCGTGGGTACATCTGCCTACCCCTCCTATTAGATGAGCGTAATAATATTTATTTATTTTTACAAATAACATTAAATAAATTGTAATTATTTACCTCACTCTGTTTCATTTCTTAAGGTCCTAGTTTTTGTAACTCTAATTCGTAAGTATAAAACAAAAATAAAAGTTTGTTCCTCAATGATTTGGATAAACAGATATTGGCATATTTCCATGACCCGTTCCTTGAGAACTGGGTGATCAGAGAAAGCATTGCATTGCTTGGCACTTTCTTTGGGATCGATAAAAAGTTTCAGGGCACTAGCACACTACAGGAATAAATAAATAAAACTGGAGTGTCTGTATGCAATATTAAAATCTTTCTTTCTTTCTACTTTCTACTAAATGTAAACAAGGTACATATACCAAAATAATATTTTTTAGAACTTTTGTTTGTCTATATGTATTTTTCTGCTAATTTCTGAAAAGACTGGACCGATTTTAATAGGACTTTCACTCGCAGATAGCTGATGTAATAAGGAGTAGCTTAGGCTACTTTTATTAAGTTAAATTCAAGCGGGTTTTCTGTGTAAAATAGACCAACTGCCTTCCTACCAGGCAGCTCATAAGAGGCGAGCATATGTTAACTGGGTCACTACCAATACGACCACTGGAGGTAGAGTGCTGTGCAGCAACTCGCCCGGGTAGGGATCCACCGCCTTACCTATTCCTGCCGCCATATTGATATTGTCGTGTTCCGGTCCAGAAGGTAGGGTAGCCGGTGCACATAAGCTCTAACATCACGACCACAGGGCAGCGGCGCACCTACAACTATGGTGTCTCTAGACCACGGTTGTCTTTTATCATCAAGAGACCCGTGAGCTTGTTCGCTGTCTTATCCAATAAAAAAAAGATATATATAAATATCGTCGCGGAAGGTCGCGTTTACAAACTAACCGATCCGACTTACTTCGTACTTCCTGATAATAGATATCCTAAACAGTTTGTATAGGGAGATTTTTAGTTTATCTAAAATACATAACGTGCTCAAAGATTGGATTTGTGGCCGATATGGGGACGGAATTGTCATATCCTGGGACCGAATATCGTAAGATAATTGTAGGTACATCAGTATGTAGGTATTTCTGCCTATCTCTAACGGCGTGATGATATATCTTTTTTTGATAGAGGCAACTAACGTGTTATTTTTTCGAAATTCCTTGTACCCAGGACATCCTACATCCTTATCTATATATTTATAATAAAGATAATGAGTTTAATTATAATAATACGTTTTTTAGGGTTCCACGCCCAATGGGTAAAAGCGTAATCCCTATTACTAAGACCCCGCTGTACCTCTGCCTGTCTGTCACCAGGCTGTATCTCATAAACTGTGATCGTGAGACATTTGAAATTTTCACAGATGTATTTCTGTTGCCGCTATAACAACAAATATTAAAAAACCAGGATATAGTAAATATTTAAGGAGGCTCCCATACAACAAACGTGTTTTTTGTTGCCGTTAATATAGAAAATGGTACGAAAACCTTCGAGTCCGACTCGCACAGTGCGCGTATACCTTAAATAGCATCTAATATTCTTGTTTAATTTGCCCTATTTATCGTTCATGTTGATAATAATAATAGTAATAATAAATTAAAAGCGAAAAAAAACTTTTTAGAAACAGCTATTATTATTTTTCGAGTTGCTCTCAACGACCATTTCATTTGATACCCAAATTGTAGAAGTGCTTTAACAACTATGCCGCCATTTTGGTTGGTCCACCATATTAAATTTAGAATGATATCATGTACCTTATCGTGCATTGTCATCCAAACTAAACGTGTATACAACATTTCACCTGAATCGGGTGAAGATATCTACTTCCAAACTGAGTTCTAAAATTCCATCCGAACATATATACTACATACATACAATGCAAGTTAAATAAAGCTTTTAATAATGAGAGTGACTACCAATGTCTATAGAATGCTAATATAAAATATTTATCACCGACTAGCTGTCCCGGCTAACTTCATACCACCCGCACATAGAGGTGAAAAATAGATGTGGATTCTCAGGCCTACCAGACATACACACAAAATTTCATGAAGATGTAACGGAACAGAACGGGATAAAAACCATCCTACGTCCGTTTCCTGGTTCTCAAATCAGTTCAGCCGTTCTTGAGTTACCTTTAAATAGCATAACTAACACAACTTTCTTCACTACATAGTATAAAACAAAGTCGCTTTCTCTGTCCTATGCTGTATATATACTTAAATTTTTAAAACTGCGCAACGTTTTTTGATGCGGTTTTCTTAAATAGATAGAGTGATTCAAGATTACTTTTATGTATATAGCGCGAAGCCGGAGAGGATCGCTAGTTTATATATAAATAGTATATAATACATATGTAGATTATATCAAAAACTCTTGGTGATAATTCAAAAAAAAAAACACCCCAGGGGTTCTATTTGGACACCATTTTGCTAAAAGAACTTGGAACTGTTTACCTTGAAAATCTTGGTTATGGTGACAGAAGATGGCAGGTCAGGGTTTTGTACAATCTCCTTCTCGGGTGCAGCGGGCTCAGGTCGTGTTCTTCTCGTCCTTGGTCTACTGACTGGCGCCTGTTCCTCCACTTTTCGACAAAACTGCGGCTGCTTGTTGAACCGTATGAGGTAATAGCTGCAGTAATCCTGTGTGGAATTAGTTTGTCTTTTTTGAGATGCAAATTATTGAAAAATAAAGAACTAAACTTAGACTTAGAGCCTCGGTGACCTAATGGTACACGCTTCGTGGACTTTCATTCCGGTACCAATAGTCCACCGGTACCAGTAGTTTAGTAACTTAAATGCATTTTACTAAATTAATTTTATATCGACCGACATTATATGGCTTATTACGGGCCTAACTCCTCCGAGCAGGCAAGATTGGGGTTTGATACCCTACAGGGACATATTTGTGTGATCAACATGGATATCTATATAATATTCGAGTTTGTGGTCGAATCGAGATCAATTCGTCCAGAAATCTTTATTTATTAATTATTTTGTTCCTAAGTTTTATATTAAATTATTTAGCTCATTGAAAGGAAGTTTTTGGGATATTAAAAAATAAGAAAAAAAATACTTTCACGCCTATGATCCCCGTAGGATTAGGCAGAGGTGTGCCAGTACATATACAACTCGTGAGTCCAGTAGATATACCAAAACATCCACGATTAGCCAAGGTGCTAGGGCCCATAATGTGATAGGTAGCAAGACTATCGCCACTTTAGGTACATTTCAATCCCGTGCAATGTAATGCTTACTCACAATAATTTGAATTACATTTAAGAGAAGTTTCCCGACCCGGGAATTGAATCCGTGACCTTACACGGCTAACGGTTTTAACAGGCGACAGCCGTACATATACTCGTATATGGGTCAATCAACTATTTCTTGTACCAAAACGACATGATTTCAACAAAAAATAAAAATTAAAAAAAGTACATTAATCAAAAATTGTATGTAAGTAATTACAAGCATTATTATTGAAAATTATAATAAAGCTAACAGCAGCGCAAGTTTTTAAATTTTAACTTGTTTTTTCTCATTTCAAAAGCTACTGAGTTCCTGATTGATATTTAATTTTCGTTCGAATAAAATATAAACAAGCAAACCTATATATATATATAGGTTTGCTTTAATCCATATTGAAGGTATAATCTATCACTATGCTAAAATTTATTAATATCGATTAGCCGTTGTGACGTAAATAAACAACAAATACTTTCGAATTTAAAAAAAGACACGTTACCACGCATATTTATGAGACGAGTTTAAGAGGTACGGTTCCTCTATTCAAGAAAGGAGTCGTTTTGTTTACGGGTAGTAGTTTCTTGTAAGAACCGAATATTATAGCCTATAAAAAAGTACTCAAAGTAACGCTTCATTATGGTTACATACGGACTGCGGTACGTTGATTTGTGAGAACCGCGCATTAAATTACATACATTTTGATGTCTAGGAGCTATGTATATGAACATCTACGGACTACGACTCGAGTATATAGAACTGTAGCGCCTACAGCTACTGCTACGACAACTCGTAGAGGGCCTACGTTTATACCAGCTCTTTTATATCAGATTCCAACTAGTCTACAGTATAAGAGCGTTTCTAGTTTTTTTAGTAAGTTTTAAATTAAATTTTCCATTAAAAAAATTGTAGGGAATATGTGATTAAGACATGGCCCAAAAACATAACGTATAATCTATATTGCTGAAGAAATATAATTTTTTTGCCAATATTTAAGTTTTTATTAATAAAATTAATTCTTTAAAAGCAGTATTTTTGAAATTCCCTCGCAAATTGGTCCACTGTCAACGCCATGTCAATTAATATACTTTGCATCTTTGGGCATAATATGAAAATTTTCACACATCGCGACAATTAAGTGTAGTGTAACAACACTTAACTTAATTTCCCTTCGTTGACAAATTATTTTTCTCACTTCTCAATGGACAGTGACGTCACAAATAAACGGGCTAAAATAACGGTGTTAAATCATCCTAAACTAATGATATTTTGGATATTTGTTTTTAGCTTATTTACTATTTTGCAAGTGTTATATTTTTTCAGTTATATAATTACTTGATGTATTAATTATATACATATCCCTTCTTGTTGTCTGATCACCAAACTACATTATATCAACACTATCTGTATTCGTACACAGTTTACTGAAAACGACTGATAGAAAATAAAATATAATATAATATCAATTAATTATGGTCAACCGAGAAAGTCAACCGAAGTCTCCCCGGATATTAATATCCATCCATTTTCGCATTGTATATTTGTCTTGTCAATCTTTCATTCTTTCTACATGACCCAACCATCGGAGCATGCCCTATGTACACACACAGAATAAACTTTTTCAGAATTATTATTGATAGTATACATACCGATAACGTGTTTCCTTTTTTATGATATTGGAAGTCAAACAAGCAGACGGATTTCCTGATGGTAAGAAATATACGTCACCTAGTCGGTAGAAATACACCATAGTTATCAATGGTGAGTTGTCAACCTAAGCCTCTTGCGTGAGTAAGTTTCCTAGCTACCCTACCCTCCTAACCAGAACACGACAATGGCGAGCACTGACGCAATTGTGGCAGGAATAGGTATGGCTGTAGTACCAATCCGGGCGAGTCGTTGCAAGACTCTACCACCTAGCCAATGTCACGGTGTTGGTGACAATAGACCCCCTGCTCGCCTCTTGCGAGCTGCCTGGGTGGAAAGCAGTTGGCCTATTCTACAACGGAATCGGACCAACACGGGGAAAAACACTTAAAATATTCATATCTATGTAAATAAAAATGAATCTCTAAATAAATAATAAGCTCGAGAACAGCTGAACTGACTTGGGCGATTGCTTAATTGTTGTATTTGACAAAGTCTTAGGAGTATCTTAGGGAGAGTACTTACTTCAGTTATTATCAACGTCAGAAGGTACAAAGTTCGCCGGGTCGGCTAGTATTATAAAATCATTAAATACGTATTAATGTTTTTGTATGATAAAATAGTAGACAACCACAAAATCTGCTTCACAATCGAACAATGCACACAAACACACACGCACGCACACTCACTTAAAACGCCCAATCCACGGAATGTTACCATCGTAGCATACATTATGTAGCAGCAAACCGACGAAGGGCTTCATCAATCAATCAAATTCGGCTCAGACTAAACGAATACGTAATTCGTATTGACTTTTGGATATCTGTATTCGTCTGGCTTTCGGTTGGGGATTATGTTCATTAGCTCAAGCATAATGCTTCGTTCGTGGAATCACACTTAAGCATATTAAACTTTAAGCCCAAATTACTCTAATGTAGAAAATTATAAACAGGTAGTAATTCTGCTACACGCTAACTAAACTTCAATTAGTTATTACAAGCTGACTCTGACTGACTGAACTAATTTAGGCTTTCACGAACATAATACATACAAAATAAATATGAAAAGGGATAAATACATAAAAGTATTTTATTATGATGAACAATACATACAGAAAGAGTATTAAAATAATACAAAAATAATTTCTTTCGTTATCTTATAGTATAAATCTTAGAACTTGTTTTCGGAAATAGTTACTTTAATTTACACAAAACTATGTTCTGAACGCACGCTTAAATGTATAAACGTCAATTATTACTTCTGTAAGTAATGTTTGACATTTAAATACTGTTATTTGACAGGATGGACTACAAATGTTTGACATGTACTAATCATTTATTAAAAATAATTAATTTTTCATAATTATTTATTCCTCGAGTTTTCACTGTTTTATTCTGCTATTCGGGGCGGAGACAAATCCAACAAATCAAAAACGATGAAAATTGGTCCAGCATATCTCGAGTTA
>DVZL01006604.1:0-11256 GCA_018236625.1 Lasaia peninsularis | reverse complement strand
AAAAAATATTTCATTTCAAATTTTGCCAAGACAAATAATTAAATTTAATGTAGAAATACAGAAAAGAATGTACACGACATACTTTTCGTCATCAAAATATCTGTGTTCGCGATTGTTGTGTGCCAATTTTCAATGGGAAATTTAAGAACGAACAATGAACCGTTTTAACTCAGACATTAGTCTACTGGCACCAACATCTTATTCCACGATACCAAGAGAGTACTAGGAGATTATGATCGCAAACATCCTGCTGTGATTCATAGTATATTCCAAGTGCGTCATGTTTTACTCAACAATATATTTGTTGAGTTAGGACGAGAACAGTAACATTTTTTATAAAGCGTGAAATTTATACGTCTTTTATAATAAGTTTCAAGCCGTTTTGTTTTGTAACTACTGAGTGAAATTAAACGATTACAAAACAAAATTCGACTGCTTAAATAAAGTATTTTATGGTTCTGAAAGTAGGTAGTTCAAAATGTTTAATGGTTCTGAGATGACTTATAAATATTTCATGATTCTGAAACGACTTCACAATCGTGGTTCTGAGGTGGTTTCAAATGACGTTTTCAATTCAACTGTGTTTTAATGAGTCGCTACAGAGGGCTTTTTCTCAAATATTTTACGGGATATAGTTTTTGGTTTGAAGCACGTATTTCCTCTCTGGACAATCTCGTTTAAATTGTATCGAATATCGAACGAGTAGTATTGTGCTCTCCCGGATAATGTGTTTTGTACTTACCTTTAAATCATAGGTGCTTAAACTACATCTCCCATATATTTGATTTACTAAAAGTATCTTCTCGGTAATTGTTCTAATCTTTCTGGATTTCAACATATTGTAGCTAAGAATTTTATTAATAATCACTAATTTCCTTTTTTTATATCTTATTCCGTAGATGCGACCAGATTATACGTCGTGCCCTAGACCCGCGTTTTATTGATAACTATAATACAGTCCACTCTCACAACTGAGCTAACATCGAACTAAAAACAAGCGCATTACAATAGATCATTCATTTAGGAGTTATGATTCCAAAGACACACGTAGATAGAAAGATAGACGTGAAACTTTCACTCCTCTTTTACTATCGGCACTTAGAAACACCTCTCGATTTTATCCAGGTAAAAATAATGCGTCACGATAACATTTAATAATTTGCCGGAAATTATTTTAATTAGGTAATTATCATATAAATGACATCCTGTCATCCTTGATAAAGTTTGTAGTAGCGTACATACTTATCGTCACCGATTATTAATTGGGCTCTGATTCGATTTTCGACAGGGACAAGTATTTGTGTATTACAAAGTGGCGGTTCCGACACATACAGTAAGAAACCGGCAAAGCGCGAGTCTGGCTCCGTGGCGAATCTATTCTATTGTGTATAAAATCGGCCAACGCCACTTGTTACACATACCAATTCATTGTAACTGTTTATTTTGGAGTGAATATGTATCTAGATTATTGGAGAATATATTGAGTGACTTCTCGTCGTGATTACCGCGGTATAAATATGGATAGCGACATCTATTTGTCAAGTCGGGTCATTTGGTGTATGGGAGCCCCTTCAAATAAATATTTTATTCTATATTTTAGTATTTGTTTTAAATAAAATTATTCTTTTATGAGATGATGGCGCTCATGAGATACAGCCTGGCGACAGACAGACGAAGAGCGGAGTCTTATAATAGTAAAAAACATGTTACCGTTTTTATGTTTTTACACCGAGAACGGCTGATTTTGGTTTTGAATTATTTGTGGACGTCCATGATGGAAGGTTTAAAAATGCTAGGAATATAGTAAAAACAATAATTTCTTTTTCCTTTATAAACTACTAGCTGTTGCCCGTGGCTTCTCCCGCGTATGACTGTCATAAAAACAAAATCTAAGCAATTGTAAAATGAAAACGGTTATATTTATATGTCATCAAAACAATTCCATACAACCCCTTCTCAAAGTCCTTCCTCAAGGTCAACTATATCTTTGTACCAAATTCCATCAAAACCTGATGTTGTATTGTGTGGTTAGTGGTTTAGGCGTGAAAGCGTAACAGACAGACAGACGGAGTTACTTTTGCATTTATAATATAAGTACGGTTTCCAAACCTGTCAAATATTTAATGTTCGTCCTGTTGCGTCGTCCAAAAATTAATCTGTAGGTCTCTCTGATGTAATAAGGAATAGTTTAGGCTACATTTATTTTAGAAATGTATAAAATAAAATATTTAAATAAAAACACGGACGAAGCCGCGACTAGTCTGATATAGAAACAGGACGAAGAAGACAGAAGAAGTCGTCTGGGGTCTCCCAGAGGATTTTTTTTTAAAGTTTATCCTTTGTTAGACTTAAAGGTAGCCAGCCATGTTTGTAAGCGTTTTTAACACGATGTCCTTTACTGACATCAGACTTACGTGAAGGCCATAATCAGAAATGTCTACGTTAACCAAAATTGTTTTCAATTTGGAGGCCAAAGTTGCAATACTAGATTAACCCCGTTTCTGAACATTGCAGGATAGTATGCTAGCGGGTAGTCTCTTTAGGGCTCGTTCGGATTGTTGTCTTACTTATTTCTTTTAACATAACGTCTTTGTTTTTCTTTGTCGCGTTCCGATTTGGAGAGAGAGCAGCCGGTAGACTTAGTTTAAAATGGGGTTATTGATAACCTAATGACTAAGGTTTATACGAATAATTTTTCCTGGTTGTTTTTTATAAAATACCTGTTGCATATAGTTAATGATGCATTGCTAACATAAGCTTAACGTATACAAAATTACCGGCTACCTATCCCTCATATGACAGGCTCTGAATTTTATGAAGTCAAAATAAAATAAGGCGAATTCGCTAAGGACTTTTAGATACAGATATATGTGTGTAATACACTAGCGTAAGTCAATAATCAAAATCACAAGACTATTCAGCTGACGATGAGGTCGTCGTATTTTTATCCTAGCAAGGATCTACAAAGATTCCGTACCCAAAGGGTGAATAAACAGAACCCTGTTACTAAGACTTTCTTGTACGTCTGTCTGTCATCTGGCTGTGTCTCATGAACCACGATAAATAGAACGCTAAAATTTCACAGATTATGTATTTCTTTAAAAACAGAATAAATTAATGATATAAGATAATGGTACAGGACCCTTAGAGCGCAAGTCCGACTAGCACTTGGCCAGTTTTTTTACATTACCTCCAGTCTCGAGATTCACAAAATCATGGCAACCCTACACTAAACATTTCGCCACAACACCTAAGATGTACGCACGACTTGTTAATATGAAAATTCATCCCCAAGGTCTTTTTGCACATTAATTCACAAATTAAAACTCATTAACCTTAGAAACTAGTCACGATGAACGTTAGTGAGTTTATCCCACCGGCTATGACCTTTTACCTATAACGCTTATGCTCGCCCTTGTCACGTTCCAGTATGGCTGACAGCGGAACTTTTTTATCCGACGAATAAGGTTCTCAGTGTGTATTTGTGGATTTAGTTTTGTTAGATTGGTCATAACTTCAAATGTGGTTCCGTATAAATTTCATGGCAATTGGTCAAGAGCGAACGTAATCGTTATGGGTCAATGGACGTACCCGGTTGAATGAAAACATTGACGTTCATAGATATTAGTTTGTGAGGCTAATGATTTTTAATTTTTTAATTTATGCACAAAAAAACCTTGCTGAATTTTTATACAAACAAATCATGCGTATATTTTAATAGGTCTGATTACGAAATGTATATATCAGCTGTCTACCAGGGAAAGTCTCGTCAAAATTGGTCCAGACGTTTCAGAGATTCGCGGGTACAAACAGACAGACAAAAATCCAAAAAAAAAATTATTATGAGATGAGGAAGCGAACAAGCACAGGGCTCTCCTGATGTAAGTGACAACCGTGGCCTATAGACATCATAGATGTTGTAGGTGCGCCGCTGACCTGTGGTCAGGGTGTTAGGCCTGGTGTGCAAGTCTACCGGCTACCCTACTCTCCAGACCAGAACCCCGGTCCGTCTCTACCACCAGTGGTCTTGTTGGAAATGACCTTGATAACTTGGTACGAAAGAAGATGGTCTACACAGAGGACCTGAACCATACACATGGAATTCGTAAAACGCGGTTATTTCAATATTGCGTACAGACACTCCAATTTTATTTATTTGTATAGCTCTATATAATATAGTAAACGAAAGTATAGCGTGACACAAAAAAGGAACATACTGCCTTTTTTGACATCGGCAAAAACGTCTGTATGTTTATATATTACAGTGAAAGTGTATATTCATGAACGTATTGGTCTCAACATGCAACAGTTGAATGTACGATTGCTTATAATTGTTATATTATAATTCATTTTTCTCTACTTATCTCATAAAAACATATTCTCTTTTTATTGTAGTTGGTACTTGAAAAAAGGAAAAAAAACTAAGCCAAAAGTTTGAGAGAGCTATCTCAGACGGCCCTATTAGAATGAGATAGATGTTTTGGAATTTCCTGTCTGGAGATACATTTAGCTTCATGATCCTATTCAATTATACGCTTTTACGTACATTTTGTGGATTTTGAGTTAAAAAGTATCATCACGCCTATTATCCCCAAAGGGATAGTAGGCAGTAGTGTGCTATTATATCCACGACTCGTAAGTTCAGTAGATAGACTAGAACACCCACGATTAGCCAAGGTACTAGGACCCATGATGTGATAGGTAGCAAGCCTATCGCCACTTCGGGTATAATCCAATCCCGGGCAATGTAATGCTTAGAATAATCTGAAAAACATTTAAGTAAAGTTGCCCGACCTGGGAATTGAGTCCGGGACCCTACGCGGCTAAACGGTCTTAGCAGGAGACAGCCGTACCGTTGCACCATAGAGGCGAATTTTGAGTTAATACGTATTTATATTATGTGTAATGTTTTAATAGTACATAATGGAAACTATGATTAATTCATTGATGATACCGACTTGTGTTTTCGTTATCGTTAATACATCATGTTAATTAGGATTATAAAAATGCTTAGCCGATAATGTTATAACGTGTTAATCTAATATAACGAACACTAAGATAACCCCTTAACTTCGCCGGCCTGATAAATTTTGTTACGTTTTTTGATGAGACAAAACAATGAACAAGCAGACTCGTGTTTATAGTCGAACATAGTTGGTATTCGAAATTAACTTTTACTAGTAGTAACAGAGTAGAGCAACTTTTCTACATCTTGTTCTAGACACATCATGGGACCTAATATCGTCGGCTAATCGTTGGTGCATAAGTATGTACCTCTGCCTACCCCCTATTTTTTATGAGATAAGATAGCGAACGATCACACGGCTCTCCTGATTGTAAGAGACAACCGTGCCCCATAGACCATAGATGTTGTAGGTGCCCTGTGGTCGGGCTGTTAGACCTTATGTGCAAATCTACCGACTACCCTACCCTCCAGACCGGAACACGACAATGTCGTTATGGCGGGAGGAACACTAGCCCTTCGAAGATATATTAAACTTAGATTTTCAGTTTTTAAATTCCTATTATTGTTATCGTTTTTCTGATTTCACGTCTAGACCGATTTTAATGAATTTCAAGGTACCAATACTTAAGAGAAGAGACAAGTCCTTGGAGTAGGTATAATCTACTTTTTAGAGAAATAAATAACTTAAGAAGCGTGCGAAGTATTTATCACCGTAAAAATATTTATAATTTGATGATAATATAAATAGGACTAAATAGGATAAAATAGGACTGCTGGATTTTCTATCCTTATTTAATCATAATTTTATAGGTTCGTACTTCTTCGATTTTTCTACTTAGCTTGTATCAGATGATAGCGAGGTCGGCTACCTACTCTAGGGGCTCTGACTAGGATACCAGTTTTTACGCAAAGCGACTGCCATCTGACCTCTGCAACCCTGAAGGGAAACTAGACCCAAATCTAGATTAGGTCGAATTAAAGATTCCGGGTTTCTTACGATGTTTTCCTTCACCGTAAGAGCACTCGGAAAATGTACATAAGTTAGAAAAACTCATTGGTACATGGCGGGGTTCGAACTTGGACTACCGAAATGGCAACCGAATCTCTACTTCATTGAAAGATTGAAATCTAATTTGGACTCAAATATGGCGACGGACTTGCCTCCTCAGATTAGGCCAATATCGTCAGCTAATCATGGGTTCGTAAGCATGTAAGTACCTTATCCTTCACTTCGTGGATATAAACGTATCGACTCGCACTTTTCCGGCCGGTTTTTTACTAATCTATTTCAAACTAAGAAACAATAAGTAGACTATGAGTTTTAGGGGGTAAAAAAATGATCTAAATATGTAAGTCTTTTGTCTGATAAAACTACAGTTAAAAATTTATCTCGATAGGTCTAGGTCTTATCAAATTGATAATCACGACATCTGTGCAACGATGGTGAAAAATAAATTTATTAGATTTACCGTCGGATGCCAATTTTGGCAAAAATATAACTACTACATTAAACTCGGTCGTCCAGGTACCTACTAAGCTTAAAACGCCCAAGCCTTCAGAAAAAGATATCCTTCATTTTACTAAGAAAGTTCAAGGAGCGTACAACACTGCGGGGTTTCCGTCTGTTTGCGAAACGTAATCGATGCGACGATATCATACGAGAAGTGACTGACCCTCTTACGAGGAAGACCTACAAATGACGAAGAAGTACAAACACTTTCTATCACAACACAATAGACATTCCAATTTTATTAAAGGAAAAAAGGAATGATAAGTCTTCTTTTTCTTATGGGATAAGACAGTGAACCATACGGGTCTTCTGATGGTAAGAGACAGCTGTGGCCTACTGACAATATAGATTTTATAGGTGCATTACTGTCTGTGGTCTGTCTGTTAAACCGTATGTGCAAGTCTACCGGCTACCCTACCCTGGACCGGAACATGGCAATATCATAATGCCGGTAGGAATAGGTGGGGATCCCTACCCGGGCGAGTCTTGCTGGTATAGACCCAGTTAACCTATACTCGTCTCTCACGAGCTTCCTAGTAAGGATACAAGTGGTCTATAAGCCTTCATCTTAACCTTATCCCATTATAATAACAGATGATCAAGGTATAACCTATCTAGGGGATATGACTAGGGATCAGTTTTCGCACAGAGGGACTGACATCCGACCTCCTCCTAGGTGGGAAACCTCGCTTAATCTTAGGTTATTTCGAATTTGAACACGCGATTCACGATTTCCTCACGATGCTACCCTTCAACTCAAAAAATGTGTTTAAGTTGAAAAAACTCGTGAAAGCTCGAACTCGAACTCGAGTGCAAACTCGAACCCACCATGTGGCGCATGGTGGGTTCGAGCTTGCACTTCCAGAACAGACGTCTGAAGCACCAACCTGTCTTTCAAAAATGTGCAATAAATAATAAACATGAAACATAAGTTTTCAAGGTACTTTCAAGATATAATTTAAGTTTCAAACTAAACATTAATCTCGCGTTAGCGAAAGAAAAGATTTTAATAAAGCATAGCTCAAATTCAGCTTAAAAAGTTTTCCTGAAATTGGAGAAACGTAAAGTTTAAAAACAGCGAAGAAGTTTTTTTGGGCGCCATATTATTTTTTGTGCGACTCGTAGGTACATTAGCAATACAATATTTACATATTGCCTTGTTATATAAGACTCAATTCGCTTAGATATGATCACCTTGTATTTCGCTGCTTTGAGACGCGTTACCATTCATCAAAGTAAGCCACCACGTAAACAAAGAAATCCGAAGGTAGCGTACACCTGCAAGGGTATTTGTCACTTACATATTCTCTAGTCTCTGTTCACATGGAACGTTTGTATGCTGACGTTTTGAGTGAGGGCTTAGGGGTAACACCTAAGTCTACCGCTACCTAGCAGAAAAAAGTGAGGATTTTTAAGCTTAATTACTAAGGTAATTTTTTATTTCGAGCTGTGCCCGCGATTTCATCCGCGGGTTTTTAAATTATTTTTTATACATTTCTAAAATAAAAGTAGCCTAAGCCGTTCCTTTTTACATCAGCTGTCTGCCAGTGAAAGTCCCGTCAAATTGGCCGTTCCGGAGATTAGCGGGTACAAACAGACAGACAGACGGACAAAAATTCTAAATAATTTTGTTTTCGTATGTTACATATTGGTTTGGTATAAATAATATCATCATTAATATTTTATAAAAAAAACCGGCCAAGTGCGAGTATAAGTCACGCACGAAGGGTTCCGTACCGAATCTGCAGTATTTCATATATGTACAAACGGCCAAAAATATCACTTTTAATTAAAAGCTTTTATCTCACTTGCATTGTATGTATGAGTATATAAGTATGTATTATTTGTACTATATTTAAAGTACCAGGATGACCGAGCTTCACTCGGTGTTTTTTAGTATATCAGATTTTTTTTGGAATTTTTAGAGATTATTTCACAAAAAGAAGGTAAAAAGTAACAATCGGACTGAGATTTGAACCAGGGTTTCCGAGTTTTCGGGCCCCGTCTTACCAACTGAGCTATTCTAACTTCGGAAATGTTAGCGAAATTTAGCTTTGTATTATAAAGACATAGGTTTTTATTTAATGAAAACACGATTAATAAACGAAACCTGAAAATAAAACCTAGCTAGAACGATTTATCTCCCGCGAAACCCCCTGTTTACAAAATTTCAAGAAAATCGTTTGAGCCGTTTGAAATCGCACAAGAATTGCTCGTTTAAAGGTATTAGATAGATAGATATGTAAAGGTGATTCTACACAGCTAACGTCATTTTTTTGCTATTTTTATAGATAATGGTATGGAACCTTTCGGGCGGGAGTGTGACTTGGACTTGACTGGTTTTATTTCTGTCTTCTTATTATGTAACTTTAAAGATATAAGGAACTTGGTCCCGCATCCCGCTGATTAAAGACATTTTATACTTTTTTCGGAGTAACAATTAATCTGTTTTTGACCAACGTTATTATTTGTATAACTTTATTTTTGATTTACCGATTGACTCTTCAGTGGACTCTGAGATTGTGAGTTTAGTTCTACAATTTTAAATTATTTTTTTTTGGAAAACTAGCTTAATATCTAAGCTTTATAAAACTTTATAGAGAGTGTTCTTAGCCAACCGTCTCTATATCGGACGACTAGCGACCTAGTGGACATTTAACGGCAACCAGCATCATAGATGTGCACCGCCCTCCCCTGCGGTTTCGTCGTGCGAGTCGTGCGATACATATCGGCCGGCGGCCATCGTTCATTTTAATACCAATTACAATTTTGAATTCGTAATATCTTTTGAATGGATTGTCCGATCGCAATAAAATAATAAGTAATTTATAGCTATTGAAACAATCTTGCTCAATAAATAGTTTATTTGTATAAGGATTAGTATTTGACGATAACATAGGCTAATAATTTTAAATACTTTTATTCTATGGAAAACTGGCTATAATGGCTAAAATATATATGTTTGGTTTATACTATAGAAGTCAACCATACATCTCTAACCATTTAGGCAGTATCGTATAGAATCGTTAACGTACGACAGTTTTTTCGTCGACTTACTCCACTACCAAAAATCCTATCTATTTTCCAGGGTAAAATATAGCCTATACGGATTCGGAAGAATTCCTCTAAGTAATAGTAAAAGAAATTTTGAAATCGGTCCAGTAGTTTTTGAACCTATTCAATACAAACATTCAAAAATACAAAGGTTTCCTCTTTATAATATTACTATATAGATATATAAGTAGAAACTTTGGGCATCAATTATAATATTATAATTCCAGAATTTTTTGACTCTAAGAAATGCTCATAGATACGTGATTTATATATGGACAGAGAATTCGATTAACGTACCACAGCTGTAGGAAGAGCATTCCACAGCTGAATCGCAGCTATTAGTTAACCTCTTATGAGCTGCTTGGTAGGAGGACAGATGGTGTGTTCTTGGATGGATGAAAGCAGGCTTATTCGGCGCTCTCGCTTGTATGCTTGGCTAAGATGGAACGTGACAATGAGTCGTGCTATTTCGTGCGTGCAGACGTTGTATCGTCAAAAATATGAAAAGAATATCAAAAACAATCTAAAGTAGACATATCATGTATATTTTTACATAATTTCAGACAGGATTTCAATCCGTGCTCTCGGTTTCTTTCTGATCGAATTATTTTTTTATCTCAAAAATGGTCTAAATTGATCATAAAACGCGCTTGTTTATTTTTTCTCATTTAAGAGGTATATTAAACTTTGCAAATATGTATTATACTCGCATATAGTAATAAATACAAAGATATTAAAACTTTTATTATTCCGATAATTCGTGTAACCAGAGCGCGCTCATGTGAATCTTTCAGTTAGGTTGATAATTAAATACACTGACAATGTTTACCACCCTCCATCAAATTCTTATGTTATTCTGATCGTAATGAAAACACATCACCTTTACACATAAAATAATATCACCCTGAGCATATGTGTGTTTTGTATAGGTATCATTGTGTAGTAAATACAAAACTAAGATATTATATTTGTATAGGGATATTATACAACAAAAGCTTTTAATTTAAATTATTCTTAATTTAGAAACATCAAACAAATTAAATTAGTCATGGCAGAACTCTTTTTTAATTTAATTTATATTGTGATACGTTTCATTTGTCTTTAGAGTGAACGTATAAGTTTTAGCTACAAAAATATAACATCAAGAAAACATTTTATGTATATAATAACAACAAAACAAATGACTCACGCTATAAAACTATAATCAGATGGCATATAAAACCTAATTTCTAATTAAAAATGCCTTAACTCTCTATACCTCTACATCTTAATCAAAATATATGGCTTGACCCTTTCGCCAACGTTATATGAGTGTAAGTTAAAAATATATTCGTTGTATAGTATTTTTCTGTCATACAAGCCTAAAAAATAAACGAAGACGGTATTTCCACGAAAAACAGGAAAAAGCATCTAAATAAATTAAAAATCAAATTTCCCCGTTTTTCCGGGTCTTATGTGTAAAAAAGACCAACTGCCTTCCTACCAGGTAGCTCGTAAAAGGCGAGCGTAGGTTAACTGAGTCACTATCAACATAACCACTGATGGTAGAGTGCTGTGCAGCAACTCATCGGGGTAGGGATCCACCGCCTTACCCATTCCTGCTGCCATAATGACATTATCGTGTGCCGGTTGGAGGTTAGGGTAGCCGGTAGACTTACACATAAGGTCGAACAACCCGACCACAGGGCAGCGGCGCACCTACATCTGATATCTATAGGCCACGGTT
>DVZL01006603.1:0-11257 GCA_018236625.1 Lasaia peninsularis | reverse complement strand
TATTTGTCGTAGCAATACAAGACCCAGATCAATCGATGTACTTTTTTTTTTAAATCCAACCATGCAATAAAAGTTTTATTGAAAAATTGTCGACTGTCGTGTTCGCTTTCCGCCGTCGATATATTTAGTTTATTCTGTTTATATTATTTTTATTATAGCAGCAATATAAATGCATAATTTGTGAAAATTTCAACTGTCTAGGTATTACGGTTCATAAGATACAGCCTGGTGACAGACACACAGACGGACAGCGAAGTCATAGGGTTCCATTTTTTACGGAACCCTAAAAACCATTCAAGTAAAGAATACAATGTACATCTTTATAGATGAGTCACGATAAATAAATCTATGTATGTAAATTGTCCTTAATCCAGCCAAAAACTATGATTATTTTTCAACATCATACATCTAAAAGACCATGGAACCATAGGAGCGTGAGCAATGCTACTACTAGTGTTATTGTGTATATTTGAAGAAGTAGTCTGACTAAACAACATATAAAAAAGCTGCCTAATAATTTAAAAAATAAAAAGAGAGATATATGTATGTCAATCAGTAAGATAATGTAGCTTTTTAATTTTATCAATCACAAACAAATAGATCATTTCTTCCTCTAATATCTACATATAAAAACTAAAAAGACACTATTGTGTAAGAGATATGATAAAAAAAATAATTCTTCTGTACTATAACATAAATTTTGAAGACATTATCACTGCTTGAAAGTTAAATATGGTCATATTGGACCAAATAAATGAAATTAGAGTGAATAAAATAAAAACTAAGGCAGTGTATACTGAACCTGAAAGTAGTATAATAGTTAAAATAACTTACAGATGTGTAATATAATACAGTATGGCCCAAGCGGTGACATGTTCTCCTCTTGTCTGAATAAAATGATAGTTGATTCCATGGAACGCCAGCGACAAAGCTTTCAAGTACACCAGGACACACATAATAATGTGAATTCTGAATACTTTATGTCTACTTGTTTTAAGTATGAAGGTCCAGAAACCAGCACTCAAGAGGAATATCAGTGACAACATGCTGTATAATGCAGGCAACGGCATTTCTCCGGCAGATAGGAAATTCCCATCATTACTCTCATATAATTCAATCTACAATGAAATTTCATTATAATTAATATTCAGAGCTCAAAAATAAACTAAGAGCTTTTATTGTCTTTTTCGGAATGACAAATTTGTGCTAACCTCGTGGTTTTTACAAGTTCAACGAACTTAACTTTTAACATCTAAACTTTGCCTGCGGTAAAACAAATTTGACTCAAGATTGTCTAATCCAATTTTAAAATATTATTCAAATCTGGCTATAGCTCATCAGCAAGAAAGTAATAACGTCAACAGTCCAGCAACGCCCCTGACCAATTAAATTGCAGTATATTTAAAATTATTAGATATAATTGGTTGGCATTGCTAGGATGATGACGCAGTAGGGAGGATGACGTCACTAATATATTTAAGCATCAAAAAACTAAAACTTCACGAAAAGCCAGTGGATGGCAAAAAACAAAAATCATTATGACATTTCAGTTAAAACTTTTCTTGGACCTAGCATTATTTCATTTCTATTTCAGATGATATCGAGCATGCTACCAAATTTATGTGATTTGACAAAGGCGCCACCACAGAGCGTCTGCCATCTGACCTCTCCAACCCAGAAGGCAAACGAAGTCCAATTTCCTACACCGAAAGAGCATTCAGAAAATTTACTAAGTTAAAATATGTCATTGATACCTGGACTAAAGGAATAGAAGTTACCACCGAGTATCTTTCAGTTAGGATAAATGGTGGTGGCATGTAAGTACTAGTAGTAGTAATATAGTATTAATTTCTAACACTTAACTCACCATAGCGTTAATGAGAGGAGCAGGATCAGCACCTTTTTCAGGACAGTTATGGAAATACAAGTTGTAGAGTCCCTCCTCTTTGTCCGATGCCACATACATGGCAAACTGTCAATAGAAATATATAAGGCATAAATTTATAATTTCCACTTTATCATGTAGGTAAAATCTCAAATATAGAACATTTGCATCTCAGAATACAGTGATTCTAATTGTTTAAATTTGAAGTTGAAAGAATGATTTCCACTGGTCACCGTGAATTTGACTTTCTAATTATTATGACATTCAGCGGGTAACATACTGCATTTTTAAAGTGAACATACTTAAAGGAATTAGGCGATGTACTTCCCAGTTGATAGATAAATAAAGAATTCTGGATACATTATATGAATTTTATAACCCCAAAATACACAAAAATTATTAACTTATGTAATAAGCATTTTTCTGGACAATGAATAGATAAGACAAAGAACAAATGGTTCTCCTGACAGTAAAAGACAACTGAAGCATATAGAGTATAGACACCATAGATTATATACATATACGCGTCGCTGTACTGTCCTAACCTTGTATTTATGGCAGTAGAAATTGCACAGCATTCTATCATCAAGTCTTGTTAGTAATGACCCAGTTAACAACCCAATCAGTAGACAGCAATGAACTTAGAACTTCTATAGAGTCTATAGGCCACGGTTATCTCTTACTATCAGGACAGCTATGAGATAAAGTTGTCGAAAATTTATATCTGTATCGCCCTTCGAATCTAATTAGATAAATTGATCTGACGAATTCTGATTGATCGCAGAAGTTGTCTGTAGGCATATAACTAATTGAAACGATGATTGTCAACATGCTTCTTATGTATTAAAATTAAGGAAAATGGGTACAATAGTAAATAACAATTGTTATCACTACCCTACTTACATTGGTGACATTTGATATTTGATCGAGAAATATGAGTTAAACATTAAACATTGCAATCACCTCTCTTAAATACAAAAACATGAAACACTTACGCTGGTATTGTAGTAGTCAAATCCATTTCGAGTTTCTTTGGTTATTGGAAGGACTGCATAAGAACACTGTGGTCCTAGCACTTCCTTTGTTTTCTCTTCTGCAAAATAATTTAATAAATAGTCTTTTATCTACCCATGGTCTCTTAAAAGGCGAGGAGCATATATCTACAGCTCAGGCAGCTACCTAACACTATGTGTACCAGACCGGTATGTGTGGAGGCGTATGAATCCACCTCTCCTATCCTTACCTAAAGCAAGAACTCAACTAATGGTAAAAACTCCGATACCCGCTTACCTACCTAAAGTAAGAACTCAACTAATGTTAAAAACTCCGATATCCGCTTACCTAAAGTAAGAACTCAACTAATGGTAAAAAAACTCCGATACCCGCTTACCTACAGTAAGAACTCAGCTAATGGTAAAAACTCCGATAACCGCTTACCAAAAGTAAGAACTCAACTAATGGTAAAAACTCAGATACCCGCTTACCTAAAGTAAGAACTCAACTAATGGTAAAAAAACTCCGATACCCGCTTACCTAAAGTAAGAACTCAACTAATGGTAAAAACTCCGATATCCGCTTACATAAAGCAAGAACTCAACTAATTGTAAAAACTCTGCTTACCCTTGCAAATAATACAATAAACGTGGCTCGAGAGTGACATATTTGGAAATTTGAATGAATTGGCAAAGGATTGGATTTGGATTTATTCATAGTGACTTATATGTATTATGTTATGCGTTGTTCTGTGTGTATAGTTTATATTGTGTGTGAAATTTGTTGTTAGGAAAATGTATTTTTTTTTATTTTCATTGAGATTCAAGTTATTTACTTTTTATTGTCATTTTTAATATTTTTTTTTGTCTATCGATAGTTAAAATTGCCAAACGATAGTTGGGAAATTTCCTGTAATGATAGTGTGATGTAAATAAATAAAAATTAAGGCTTCTCAAACTAAGTATTGAAACCCAATTCCATATGATATCAGCTCCATCCATCACTCGGATATGATTTTCGACGGGAGCAGGCATTAGTGTGGTAAAAATAGATTTGTATTTCCTACATTTATGGTATCTATTTAAGTATTTCTATTTTACTTCCATAAACACAAGCATATACCTACTTACTTTGCTTACTTTGGAGTTAGATTAATTTGTATAACTGACAGGTGAGTGCATTTGCATCAATCTACCGCATCACAATAATATTCGTTAACTAGAAACAGAGATAATTAGATATCAACAACATCTTAACAAATGTTGATCGACTGTGAGATTCTGTAGACATTTTCTGTCTTAAACTACACAAATGTGGAACGAAAATTAACAGATGGAAAACTACGGCAATTGTTAGACCCCTGTTATTGCATCTATTAATATTAACGGAAACCACATTCCATTAGTTAAATCACTTGTTTGTTTGCTTCCTAGAATTTAATGGATATTTGGCGAGACAGCATCTATTAGGACACAAGCTTTTCTAGTAAGACATTCTGCTTCCAAGAACCTAAAAAGGATGGATCTGAGGGATAATTTCTGTATTTATGAAGCCAATAATCAAAGTTAGTGAAAATAATTCAAGAAACAAGTTGTAATTTAAAGAATGTCTTATTGAAGTCCTCATGTTTTGTCATTTGTGTCAAAAGGGTGGTGTCAAGAGTCTCAAAAATCGGTGCGTTTTTATGAAGAGGTAATGACTGAAGAACAAGCTAGGCAAGTATATAGGAATTATTATACTTGGCACTTGAAATTCTCTGGCTACCCTGCAAAGAGACAACTCGTAAAGAGATTTACATGTGTAAGGAATTTTTTAATAACTAACCTGTACTTAAAGACCTTCTTCTTCTATTAACAAACATATATTGTGAATGCCTTTTGATTCTATCTATAGGAATCATTGACCTGTTTTGATACAAATGAAGTGCTGTCACTTCTCCTTCACAGGTTATATTTAATCTGTAATAAAATATAAACTTATAAATAATTGGCAGTGTAAATATACAGTCTATTATAGTCCATAAAAGTGAAGAAAAAAGTTATATTACTGTTCCCAATCATGTCCTTTTACAAACCAACCAGCCACAAAAGAGTTAGCTTAAATTAGGTTTAGGGCAAAATTTAAAAGACTATCCTGATAACCTGGTATTTGAGTCGCTACTAACTCAGTAGACAGTTGGCCGGTTACATTCAATTACTGAAAAAGATAAAATAAGCTCAACAAAGTATAAACTTTATTACCTGAGATTCTCGAAGTCCATTTTTAGGAAAACAATTGCATTGTGATGTGGTGAAAGTAGAGTATTACTTTTCTCTAAACCTTTTAGTATACAGGTATCAGAATGAATTTCTAAATATGGATTGATAGCATCATTGACGGTCCGATCAAGTGTGAATCCATACTGAAAAACATTTGCATTTTAATAATATTTTTATAGAAAATATAGAAATGTCACTTTACAATGTAAGAGAGAGATATACTTCAAAAACTACTGAACTAATTGGCAAGTGCAACAGCTAGTATTCTATAATATTGCAAACATTAATTTACAAATTTGTTTAATAAGTTGTGATAGTTTAAAAAGGTATATGAATATAATTAAAAAACTTAAATTTCTTTTTTTTTTCTTATTAAATTACTGTGATTTAGTACTAACCTTTCCCAATACAGGGCCCGAAGGTAGCATAAAATTAATCATGTGCACATCCAGAATTCCTCCTTGAAAAAACCCAAAAGTTGTAAGGTCTACGTAATGCCTTTCATCACCCTTAAACATAAAATATTAATTCATATTAATTAAATATATAATAACACAATGTTAAATCAACATCTAAGTTATTATATTATATCATCACTATTATTAGATCATTATTGTAAGTGCTTTGATTATGCCTAGGTAGCGCAACTGGTTATATAATACTAATTGTAGAAAATTTTGCTAAAAAATCATGTCCGCAATGAAATAAAACCAACAGCCAGCACTAATCATAAAAAAAACTAATTTATTATCAAAAGAAAAACACAGAGTCTAACATTAAAATTAAATGGCAATTCAAATGTGGAAAACCTTGAATTGGTGGAACTGAACAATATGATAAAACATGATAAATAAATTACTTTTGTCACACTATATATTGTTGTTATTTTAACTGTTTGGCCGATAAAACAATCTTCGATGTCATTGTACCTTGAGTTTAATAGTTAAAACACCCTTATGGTTCAAATCAGTACATTGTTTGTACACAACTATAGTTTAGAATTTTTTTGTTGTCATTTTCTATTAGTTGACCGAAATAGCAATCAATTTCCTTTCACGTAAAAGATTTTTATTTTAAAAAAAGTTGAATCAATTCTGCTAATTCTTTTTATATAATATTCCTTGAAGTACAAGAGTGGTTCTTAGGGAAGAAATATTTGATAAATCGCCTGAATAAGTTTAAAAACCACTCTTTTCTATATTCTCAAAAAAAAAAAAAAATAAAAGTAATACCTACTTAAAAGTAAATTTGAACTTTAATACTATACCATAAAGTTTAAGAGTTCGTGGGGAGGTTCCAGGTAGGCAAAACAATTGTGACATTGTATATATATATATATTATATATATTAATATCAATATTTATACAATGGTCGCTTTTCAGCAAGTTCTAAAACTCAAGAATGCTCAAGAATGGCTTGACCAATTTGGCATATTTGTGGATTTCTAGGGAAAGTTTAAAAGGCCAGTTAATATGAAAATAGTTGTTAAAAAATCAAACAAAATTTAAAAGTGAAATTTTATTCACTATTTTGGTTTTCATTATAATTTCCATCCCCTAAGTGCGGATGGTCCGCATTTGCTGGGACAATTAGGTTTTAATATATTTTTGTGATAAGGGAGTAATTCATTTTTTATAATATACCACCAAAGCACAGATTTATTCCTGTTGCTATGTCACTGTGTATATTTGTTTCAATTTAATGATACATAGACCAGTGATGGGCAAAATACGATCCACAGGCCAACTCCGGTGACGGTATTCAGTCTGCAGAGGGTCCATCAATATGGATAGTATATAGCCCACTATAGTTATATTTTGACACAAAACACATTTTTTCTTCAAGTCTGGTCTCCATTAAAAAGTTGGCCCACCGATGGTCTAGCCCATTAACAAAAACAAAAACAAACAAAAAGAATCTTAGTCACAGTCTCAGTCTGACAATACAACTTAAATGCCACATTTTTCTTATTGTCACAAAAACCCTGTTATGTTTAAGTACTTAATGACCATTAAAAAATATATATATTTCTAGATCTTAACCAGGTTACTAGATTCTATACATCTAAATATAAACACATACTATAGTTTGGGTTAGTAAAAACAAAGTGGCTTTCCATTCCTGGCTGTCCCTGTGTATGCTTAGATCTTAAAAACTCCCCAATGGATTTTAATATGGTTTTATTAATTGATAGTTATTCAAGAGGAAGGTTTATATGTGTATAACCTATATATTATATTCGTGCAAAGCCAGGAAAAGTAGCTTATCTCATATCTTATAAATATTATAAACTCAAAAATTTATATGTTTGTTTATTACTCTTTCCTGCAAAAACTACTGTATGGATTTGGATAAAACTTCACAGTAAGATAGATTACAAATCAGAACAACACATAGGCTACTTTTTAACCGACTAAATTAAAAAGAAAGTATATTTTTACATATTAAGCATAAGTCGAAACAAAAATTAACCGGGTAATTAACGGGCTGAAAGCCAGTTGTAAATAAAATAAAGTAATGTTGGTTATACCAATCATAACTCCTCAAAAATATTTGTGCTGATGTTTCTAAGGTCTTTCTCAGATAACACAATAATGTTATTCATTCCTCTCAATATTAATTCAATATCAAAAACACCAGAAGATTAATGTTTACAATTTTTTCATAATCTGTTGTCATTAAATAAAAAAATATTAGTAACCGTTTGACTATAATCTATATCTATAATATTTTGATAACTATTTTACTAGATTCTATGTTCCATGTATATATATATATATATATTTCAATTTTGATGGGTGTGAATATACTGCTACCAAAAATTATAATGGCAATTATAACCTATAAAATCAGAAAAATTGTAACATATTGTTCATAATTTTCAGCAACTATGTGTATCATTACTTCCAGTATTTTATAATAATCAATGCCATAAAAATGTCAAGATAATATACATCGTATGTTCAATGTAATACTGAGTTTTTAATGATAACACGACTTGTATCGGAATTAATAACCATTTTAATTCTTATTTTTGAGGAAAATATATTAGTTTACCGTAAGAGGTAGCTTGTGTATTCTGCATGTAGCAGACGCAGCAATAACAAGGATGTAAAAAAAAGCTTTCGCCACGACAGCAATCATATTTCATGTCTTTATAATTTCTTTAACTTTAATCTTTGCACAAATTAATTTATAAACTTTATTGTTAGAACAAACATTAAATATTAAGTAGGCTTAAAAAAAACATAAGAAATATTTATTCGAAAACAATGTCAAACACTCAAATGACAGATTGTAAATGTCAATTATCAAATATTGACTTTGAAATGAAATATTGACATTAGTATTTTATCAATACTAAACGTAGACCAAGAATAGGATAAAGAAATCTTACATGGGCGTGACTGTTCATGAAGCTAAAGGAACTACCTACCTATCTACAGATTACATTTCTAAAAACGACTCATTGGACTGGCTCGTAAGACTGGTTGGTTTTGATATTGTTAACTCCATAAAACTGCTAGAACGAGAGGTCTGTTGACAATAATACAAATGCGTATAAAGTACTTTGGCCATACATCAAGGCGTAAAAACGTCTATATAGAATGGCGTTCTATATAGACGTTTAAGGAAAAGTAGAGGGAATCAGATCACGTGGCTGATCACCAAGTGAAATCCGCGGCGGGAAGCCAGGTAAGACTGCACCAGTAAAGTCCATGAACAGAAAGAAATGGCGGGAGATCGTAATAAAAGCTATGTCCGACAGCCGACTCGAACTGTACCTCAACTTGTCCACGCCCGCTCTGTCAAGAACGAAACAACAGAAAAGAAAAGTGAGAAATAAAGTATCTCAACCTATACATATTAAATAAGATTTATAAAAATTTGTCTTACCTTTGATTTGAAAAGTCTACAAACCATGTTAACATGTGTTTTTAATTTTATAGCATCTGTGGTAGTGTCAAGGTCCCACGTCAAACGTTACAGATTACATTAAAATTACTCGAAACGTCAACATTGTGAAATGTCACAATTTGCGTTCCAAATTTTTATTTAGATATGATTTGCTTATATGTTCAACGTAATGAGTGTTTATAACTCTCACAAACGAAGTTTTCGATTGTTTGAGAATTTTTATCTCGTGAATGTTATCTTATAGTTTTTTTATGTGAACTGTTTCCCATCAAAAAAGTTTTAATTAAATAGTTTTACAACGTTTGTAATGGAGTCAGAACATCAGCCGAAACTAAGTCCTGTTAGGGCTTTTCAAGGTAATGGAAAATGTTGCTAAGTTTACCTATTTATCACAATACAATGCTTATTATATTTTTTATATTTCGTAGTTCTTCACGGCAATAGCATGGAAGCTGAAGATGCTTACACTAGTCTTTCAGAGTATCACGATTATGAACCACGCTTAGAATTTGATGATTCAGAATTAATCCAAGCCACAGGTTTAGGTAAGAGCTCTTTACTGTAAACATTTTATTAGTGATACAATTACACACGAACAGGAAATAAATTCTTTATTATTTTTTAATAAAGTATTAATATATATATCAACTATATCATAAGTAATTTGTTATTTCACCTTTTCGGCCTTAATTATTTAGTTAGTTTAAAATACTTGTTGTAGGCAACATTTAAATTCTATACCATTTCTCACTATTATGTTTGTACTTGATTTCAAAATTTTGTCATAAACTATTTGTGAAGAGTAGTTTAAACAAAAAATAAACTTCCAAACTTTTTTGTTTTTAGAACAATTATAATATTACTTCCTTTAATTGAGTCAGAATGGAAAAAGAGCCATTTAATTAAAATTGTACCTATTGACATGTTTATCAATAACAGTACATTTTTCAACAATAACAGAATTAATTATCTTAATAATATATCCATAATTTCCCCTTATAAAAACATTTGATTTAGCTGGTCATACAATACTGGATTGCTGGAGAATGCTGAATGTGTAGAATTTAGTTTAAAGATACTTAAATATTTTTCGTATAAAGATAATATCAATATTACAACAAAAGATCTTAATTTTTATATTATCTACATCTAAATACAATATGTAAACTTATACATAGTTATAACATTTCTTACACAATTAGATTAACATTCTAATATCTGTAATTTTATTTTTTGCTGTCTTCTGGTGACCGATGTATTTTTTATCTATTTCTTTGTTTCATTCCAATATTTTAAAAACATGATGTGCTGCATATCCACTTCACTCATAAAAATACATAACTCTATATTATATCCACAATTATTAGAAGGAGAACATAGCTACTTTTTTGGTAGATCATTTATTCTATTAATTTTCAATACAAAGATTAAATTTTATGTACTACAATAAAAACTTCTTATATTTTGTTCATTGATAATTTATGGTCACAAATAATTTCAAACTATAGTAATAAGCTATTTTCTTACACATTTTTGTTAAAAAACAAAGATTCTATGTATTTTCCCTCCCTTTAAAATATAAAAATCTCTAAACAAAAGAAATTGAAGACTGTACAATACAATTTGATAAAGGCGCTGCCTGTTGTGCAAATTTTCAGTAGTGTCATCTATTGTTCGAGATTGAGTTTAATGAGTAGAAAACTTGAGGATTACTATGCATTTACAATAAAGGGTAAGAGAGAGTAAGATTGTAAGGAAGTGATGGTGTAAAAAATAGAAAGGGCATTCTCTGATGGTTCAGTCATGTGGCAATAATAAAAGACGCAAGTTCGACATTCCACAACCAAATTACTTGTGTTTTATCCAATGGTGGTGTCAAGTGTCTCCAAAGCCAGGGTCTTTGTATAAAGAGAGTAATTAATGTGGAGGAAGCGTTATGAAGGAATTATAACACTTGGCCCCTTAACATTCCCTGCCCTCTTCTGTCATGGGACTTGGCGTGATCATATGTATGTATGTAACAAACTTAAGATCCATCTTCAATAATGTTATGAATATTCATTGTTAACAACCTGGCACGTAACAAATTTTCTACCTAGATGAAATTATCTGAATCATAAAGTAATACACATAACAAACTATTACATGGTTTATAAAACATACAAGAATTTAAAACTGATGTGGGAAGTGAATTCGTTTTATA
>DVZL01006602.1:0-11257 GCA_018236625.1 Lasaia peninsularis | reverse complement strand
TGCCAATCCCGGGCAATGTAATGCTTATTCAGAAAAATCTGAAAAACATTTAAGAAAAGTTGCCCGACCTGGGAATTAAACCCGGGACCCCACGTGGCTAACGGTCTTAACTGGCGACACCTGTACCGTTACATCACAGAGGAAAACCGGTCGGGTTGAAATTTTAAATGGATTTTTCGATGTTTTCTCGGATGGTTTAAAAATACAATTGCACCCAGTGGGTGGAGCAACTATCATTATGTCAACTAGGAACTAACCAGACACCTATAACCTATAGGCAACGGTGGTCTATTTCCATCAGGAGACCCGTGAGTTTGTTTGCTGCCTTATCCCATAAAAAATATTTCCATTTCATTGATTAAACATTTTTCAATGTCAGCACCCTTCCTTTTGCGCCATTATGGAGACTTCCTCAAATCTCTTCTAAAGTTTTCGACGTTACTGGATTACCACCACTTGGTCTAACCCTACCCTACTATCAAAGCATCAGTGCTCACTACTTCCCTATTTTATTATAAACTTCGGGACTCAAACGCCTTGTGTTAAAAATGCATCATTACTACTATTGATGTATATAGGCGATGAATTGCGAACCATTAGGAAATCAGATTGCCTGTTTAATTCTCATATACTGATGTTTTACTTGAAATTTATTGCACTAACCAAGGTCTCAAGTTATATCAAAAGCTTGTAAAATTAACACCATCAAAATATAATGTTCCTGTTACGGTTGAAAATGGTTTGGAGAACACTTAAGAATCAAGTTGCAGAGTTCACAAGCATTCTTCTCCAAGTTGCGTCAGATTGTTGTAATAACAGTTGAAAGTTGTATCCTGGAGAGTGTTTAAAGTAACAATTTTGGAATGTTGTTGTCGACTTTGATCAGTCTGGTGCTGTCAACCTATGTCACACAACTACCAACTCGTTGACATATCTACATTGTACTTGAGATTAAGTCTACACAAATAACTCGTAAACAACCCACAATGTCATATTTTATCTTTTACTAACTGACCCGGCGAACTTCGTGCCACCCGACATTATTAAAAATGAAAGTGATTTAAACAATGTTCTTTGAAATTTTCCTAGTTTTCTTTTAGTAGGACATTCCTCAGGCTTCGACAAATACAAAAAAAGCAATCAACCAAACCGGTTCCGCGCTTTGCGCTTGCGCTTAGCAACCCAATAATACAAACTTTTAATATTTCATCCCTTTACATTTTAAAAATTCCAACACTAGTTGATGCCTACATTTATTTTGTTTACGTCCTAAGCAAAATACGTATGCGAAATCGTAATTATCTAGCCTTAAGGATCTGGCCTGTGCATTGATATATAAGTCGATTCCTTTTGCCTTTATTGATAACTTTGTTCTGGTTGCCAGCGGTTTCTCTCCCGTAATTCAAATTATTTCACAGATTTTTTAAGGAAGGAATTTTTTTGCCTCAGCCGGTAATTGGATTCCTAAACTTCGTCTTTCGTTGGCAAATTCTTTTTAATTTTTGTTAAAATGTATCGCAAGCAAGGGAAAAGTTCTAAACTTGAATTATATATTTCATAAAGACTTTTAAGCTACTCACATTCAGTATCTAGCCATTGCTACACAAATTCAGTTCAGACGTATACGCTACACATACGTTAAAATAGTTTTTGTATTTGATGAATGTTGGATGCATTATTTTTTGATTATTAATGTGATTTTCTCTACCTTAAGAATTTTTTTATGATTTGGAAGGCAAAAAAGCAGTAGCCTTCCAATATCATAAAAAAAGTCAAAGTCCGTTGCGATTAAGGCATACATTGGGATATAGGGACAGAGAAAGCGACTTTGTTTTATGCTATGTGATAAAAAAAGAAGTTAACACTGTCTTGTTCTTCATCCCCTTATATATTGGAATTTTATTAACAGAATCAACATGATGTATGTGGTTGGGATAGAGGACTAAAGTTTTAAAATAGCCAAATCAATTTCCAGACATTTTTATTAATGACAATGGACTTGCAACCCGTCACATCATGAAATCGAATATCGTCGACTAATCATGAGCACACATGTAGCTCTGCCTACACTTCCGGTGATATGGCGTGATGATATTCATTGACAGACATATACTGAGTCTATCAGCATATGTCTGTCTATTAACAGGATTTATCTCATGAACCGCTACAGCTAGACATATCAAAATATCTAGTTATGTTCATTTCAAAACATTATAGGATATGATGTTAATAGTTTAAAAAAATCTTTACTTAAAAAAATAATATGAACTAACTTCATTCTTTTAAGATGACAGATACGTTAACCATCGTACATGAGTACGACTCGCACTTGGCCGTTTTTTATTTTTCACTGATTTCTTATGAACATTTATTACTCTTTCTAAACTCATTTTCCACTTCTATGTATTATGTTTTATTACAACTGTGTCGTTTTTTTTAAAGGCCCAGGTTTATTATTTAAAAATAAAAACCTATGATATAGAATATCAACATACAAAATCCTATTTCATAACACATATGACAGTAAGTGAGATTGAAACAATCTTGTTTTTTAAGTTTATCTAGATTTAGTTTTATCAGATCGATAAGCACGTATCATCTTATTTAAGTCCCCCGCAGCGTCTGTATTCTGTATTGTTTCAACGATTTCCCAAACAAAATGAAGGCAGCTTTGATTCTATCATTTTTATTTATTTATGGCCATGCAAATGTAATTCAAAGGCAGGAAGATGAAAGGGAGATGGAGTGGTGGGAGACGACCATTTTCTATCAAATATACCCTCGCTCTTTTGCCGATAGTGATGGTGACGGGATCGGTGATCTGAATGGTGAGAAATACTTTAGATATCCACATTTTTAATTTCATCACCTGTGTAGTCGGGGTCGGGAAGCGTAGGAACTTGCTGGATGCAGGCCGCCTTTAATAGGTCTAATTGGAAGTCGTTGGAGGCCTACGTTCAGTAGTGGACATCCTATAGCTGAGATGATGATGATGTATTCGGGTTCGATTTTTGATAAGTCACGAGTCAACCTCGCCAACTTTGCCAACATGACCACTAGTGGTAAAGTGCTGTGCAGCAACTCGCCCGGGTAGGAATCCACCGCCTTACCTATTCCTATCGCCGTAATGACAATTTCGTGTTCTAGTCTGAAAGGTAGAGTAGCCGGTAGACTTGCACATTAAACCTAACAACCCGACCACAGGACGCACCTACAACAAATATTATAGTGTCTATAAGCCACGGTTGTCTCCTACCATCAGGAGAGCCATGTGCTTTTTTGCTTCCTTATTCCATAAAAAAACTAAGTAAGTATAGGTATAATTATATGGAACATGATTTAACCGACTTTAAAAGTAGGTTCTAAATTCGTCTGTGTTTTTTATGTAAAGGTATAACATCAAAACTGGAATACATAAAGGAGATCGGCGTGGGCGCAATATGGCTTTCACCAATGTTCCAGTCACCAATGTATGACTTTGGTTACGATATCGCCGACTTCTACGCCGTCCACGATGAGTTCGGCACGATGGAGGATTTTGATGGCCTTCTCGATAAGGCCAAAGAACTTGGTATGCTGTTTTTATTAATTAAAATTTGTTTGTTTCAACATACCAAACTCTAGAACACGTATTCTTGAAACAAACAGGAGACTTTTAAATTGAAACTTTAATTTGAAATTATTTATTTTCCAGTCATAGCGTAAATTTTAAATGTTAATTAAATTTTATAAAAATCTTTTCGTGGTTTGTTTTGTTTTATGATTTAACAAACCAAATAAGCAGAACAGTAGCTAGGAAATATATATTTGTCACAGGCACCCAAGATGTTAATAGTGTGCTGCCAACCTTAGGCATGATTAGTGACAGGAATTTTGAAAGCAGAAAAATTGGTGGTACCATTATGGGCAAGTTAAATGTAGGAATACCACACAGTCTGATTCATTGCACCATCTGAATACTGTAGCTATCATCTTTTTAATAGCAAATAATTTTCCTCATCGACTTTAAACTCTCGTGTGATTATCAGATTAGAATTTATCACTTCAGGAGAGTCATGTATTTATTTCACTGTTGTTTGTCCAATAAAAACACCTCTATTAAAGTTTACGTATTAAAGAAGTGTCAGTAAGTAATAAGTGGTGATATTTTCAGACATCAAAGTTGTATTAGATCTCGTTCCCAATCACACATCAAATGAAAGCGAATGGTTCCAAGAAGCCCTTAAAGGGAACGAGAAGTTTTATAACTATTTCGTGTGGGAAGACGGAATTATTGACGAAGACGGCAATAGACATCCCCCGAACAACTGGGTATTTATGTTTTATTAATACGTCGAGACAATACAGAAATATACTTCTATAGCTTCCATGATCGGCTTTTAGTAGAACTCCGTCAATATGGTTATTAAAAGTCATTGTTAACTGCCATATAAACACGTTCACTATAATGTGTAAATATATAAAGCAAACATAAACATTGATTTTGTAATAAAAATTTTATGTGGTTTACAACTTAAATGTTAATGTTATTATAATGATAATTTGCAAAAATGTTTTTAAAACCTAAACACTACAATGGTGAGCTTTATCGCGGTAAATCAGTGAAATCAATCCAAACAGCTTATCTTATATGATAAATTTTAAAATATCTTCATCCTCATTATTCCACCATTAGTTAGTAAGGACTAAACCAATAATAGTACTACGTAATTAAATTATACTTGTGATTTAAACGTAGCAATTTTTACACTAAAGTTTTGAATAATTATCAGAAGTAATACTTACATGGGAACAACCCAGAACAGTGTAAGATATTCATAAACATTCGGATCCAGAAATACAACCATCTACATTTATTACACTAACGCCGATCTCTGTCGGTAATTGAACGAGAACATAATTATTCCTAAAAAAAATAATCTAGATAGACGTGTAAAAAATAATTGAAATTTTTTTATAACTACGAACGCTTATACATGGGTAAAATGTAACTTAGGCGAAACGCCGGATAGTAACTGGTTTATTTTAGCTTTCTTTCAATATTAAATAATATCGTTTATATTAACAGTTGAGTCACTTCCGTGGAAGCGCTTGGGAGTATAGAGAAGAGGTTGGAAAGTATTATTTGCATCAGTTCGTTGTTGGCCAACCAGACTTGAACTACCGTAATCCTGATGTAGTGGCGGAAATGAAGGTACGTTTATAGCTTTAAAGAGCAATCAAGTCAATTTCATTAACAAATACACGTTGCCTATAGGTAACATAGATTAAAATATATTTTGATATCAATCAAGAGATCTTTAAATATTAAAGATATCTTATAAATATAAAGAATAAATTATTGATTGATGTCAAAATATTTATTGATTGTTAACATTAATTTAAAAACCAATAATCAAAATACTATAGAAATTTATACCTATATTTATAAATACTTATCGCAAATGTATTTTGAGTTTTATACTAAAATATTTGGAAAGAAAAACAAAATAATACTAATTGTTAAATAAGATTATGAAAATTGAAAAAAACTTTGAATAAAATAAAATTTTAGGACATTGAATTAACCTCTTCAAATATAGTTTCCGATCACGTTTATTATTTTTAGGATATAATTCGTTTCTGGTTAGCCAAAGGTGTAGCTGGATTTAGAGTTGACGCTGTTAATTGTCTTTTTGAAGTAGAGAAAGAGCTTCATGGTGGAGTTTACCCTGACGAACCACCGTCAGGAAGAACTGATGTCGATCCTGAATCACATGATTCATTAAACCATATCTATACTAAAGATCAAAATGAGACTTATTATATGGTATACGAATGGCGAGATGTGTTTGAAGAATTCACACAACAAGATGGACTAGCTAGAGTAATGATGACAGAAGTTTATGCAGACGTGAAAGATGTTATGAGATATTATGGAGAAGGCGATATCGAGGGTGCTCAAATGCCATTCAATTTTGACCTCATCACCGATGTTGATAGTTCATCATCCGCTGCTGATATAAAACGTGCTGTAGATAAATTTTTAACATACAAACCAGTAGATAAAGCTGCAAATTGGGTGGTGAGTATGAAATTGATAATGTTTCATAATATGATAATTTATCAAGTATTTGTTCTTTTCTGAAGAATCACCCATGTCATTTTAAGCAAACAGCCTATATTTTGACAATTACAAATTTAAATACAACCGCTTACCCCTATTCCAACTCTTTAACTTTATTATTCTTAATAATAGTATTTTATGACCTTTCCCAAGTTCTACTCTACCTTTGTACTAATTTCCATTAAAACGGGTTCAGTGGTTGAGCTTTGAAATCGTAATAGATAGATCCAATTAATTTTGTATTTGTAATATTAGTAGGCATAGTCGTTTTATATTTCAATTATTCTTTGTTCATAATTTAGTTCCGTTTTTTATAGTTAATTGGAAGTAATGGCAATTTTGCTCTTGTTGTTGATTGTGTTTCTATATGTATTACATGACATCAGGGTCAACTACCTAATCTGCAGACCAAACCAAAAAGCGACGTTGCAATTTCGCTACTTGTTAGTAAAACTACAGTATAATCTGTTACACCTTTGAAAGACGTTTCCTAGATCCTTGACTTGCGAAATTAACAAACCACAAGCAATTATTACAACAGGCGTGTATTTCTTTATTCAATGTGGAAATCAATCAACTTTGAACTATCTTCAGGGCGTTTAGTTTTATGCCAGTTTTATTTTAGTATTTATAATATTGTACAGATTAAACATTATTTAGAATGAATATTTAAGTTGACTTATTTTTCTAGAATCATCCTAATTTTGGATATAAATTTTACAGACCAATACCTGTAAACAAAATAGATTTGAGAGAATAATTAATAATATAGTACTTAATAATATAAATATTGAGTTATTAAGTCTCTTTAAGAATTGAAAATAAATGTAATCTAACTAGCTGCTCCAAGATAATTTAAAGAAAATTTCGTTAAACAATAACACCCGAAGCAAACATTTTCAGAATAAAACCTTGTTATTTTTAATGACATTAAGTGTTAAAATGAAAAACAAAGAGGACAAAAGATTTCTCTAGAGGAACACGAGTTGTAGTGCCCATTTGTTTTTAGCATAAACCACAAAAGGAATTAATATACTGGCTACTGAATTAAGCAAATGCCGCAACATTAAATACCTACTTTTTTTTAAAATGCTAAGTATTAAGTGTGTCTGACATTGACAGCTCTAATTATTATAATCTAACAATGTATAAAATTGTAATTTTAAAATATTGAGTTTTGGCGGGATTGAGTGTAAAAATGGACACCACTTTTTACGACTATTGAATTTCGTGTAAGATTAAATGATTTTGTGGTTATTTTATTTTATTTTGTTCAGTTAAAATGTATAAGTGGAGTATTCGTGAAAAAAATAATGCTTATGTATTTTCTTGATGCCGCCAAACCTTACTCACTGAGCTTAAGTAAAGATACCACCGGTTTAACTTAAACCCTGACATGCTTTACAGACGACAAATGACTACGAGTATTATGAACTTGGTGCAAATTATTTATTGAACTTGAATGGCAGTTGCTTACGCCCAGGATGTTATGAATAATAAATACATAGGATTGTGTAGCTATGTGTGATGTTATCGATAAGAGAAGAATTGAAAGTTATACAAATAAATTATATTCTAAGCAGCTCAATTAGAAAAGCATCTCGAGCAAAAGATAAAGGTTGCGAATAAACTTCGAGGTGCAATTCACTCTTTATTAAAAATATTAAAATGTAAGAAGGTTACATTACAAACTTGATACCACAACATTAACTTGATACCATATGGCACGGAACACGACAGTTGCGGGCGTTGCCGTCAAAACAGTTAAAATAGTTTACGTTGTTTTTATTGCAGAAAATATATACCTTAATTTTAAGAAACTATTTTCCCTTTCAGGTTGGAAATCACGATAACAGTAGAATGGCAACAAGATACGGACCTGCTTTAGTTGATGGTATCAACATGATTGTTCTGTTACTGCCAGGAGTTGGGGTCACTTATATGGTAAGTTTTTTTTAAGTAGCATTAAGCAGACGGAATCTTACTATGTGGTGGTGGCCTTATTGTTTGCTGTCGTCATATCGTTATTATCCGTCAGTATTTACAGTAGATAGGTACAGTCTTTTATTAGTGATACACTCTGATAGATTCTCCCAACTTATCGTCACAAATAATTTAATTAAAAAAAACTTCCCTCACGCCTATTATTCCTGTAGGGGTAGGGAGAGGTGTACTAGTATATCCACGACCCGTAAGCCACGTAGATATACTAGAACACACCCACGATTAGCTAAGGTACTAGGGCCCTGATGTGATGGGTGGCAAGCCTATCGCCACTTTGGGCACATTCCAATCCCGGGCAATATAATGCTTGTTTAGAATAATCTGAAAAACATTAAGAGAAGTTGCTCGACCTGGGAATTTAACCCGGGACCTACGCGGCTAACGGTCTTACGCGACGACAGCCGCACCGTTACACCATTTGAGTTAATTTTAAGTTAATCTATATAAATACTAAATAATGTCGGACCAGTCGCACACCTTATAATTTAACAATGTTTGTACCGATTTTAATTTGATGTTAAAAACATCCAAATCGCATGAAAAGCCAGATAAAGTAAAGGATAACTGTCAAGAACAGCTGTATTGATTTAAATTATATCTCATTTGTAAAAAAAATCGACTCGTTTAGAAAAATACGGTTATAAGTTCACCGAGGTAGTATTTTCTAATCTATTTTTTGCAGGTTTTAATACACTTAAGGTGATTATGTCGGCCTCATTGGGGAATTCATATGAGTAAATATTAGGTAATACTTATGATATGGTCAACTATATCTTTCAGCTATTGTTGAAAAACACAGCTGAGCAATGAGCATAGTTGTATAAAGTTTTGGTACTATCTGACAATGGGTGGCTAATTGTATTTATTACCCCTGTGTCAAATGAATTGAGAACAATTTGTAATTAATTTCTCAATAATACGGTAATTCACTGAGGTAGTTTAGTATTATATTATGGTATTGTGTTTCAAGGGAGAAGAAATAGGAATGGTCGATGGTTACGTTAGCTGGGAAGATACCGTCGACCCTGGCGGTTGTAACACAAACGACCCAATCAACTACGTCAAATCCTCACGGGATCCCGAGCGAACACCTTTCCAATGGAACGCTGAAAAAAATGCAGGTAAGTAGTATAGTAAAGTAATATATCATATATTACTATATATAATATAAGTAATAAAATATAGTATAGTAAGTAGTACTTATACACACCTAAGGCGATAATTCTATCGGAAATTTTAAGCTTCAAAATCAAAGTGCATTTTTTTTCTTTTTTTACTTTAAAAAAGCTTAATACGTTTAATGTCATGAATAACATTCTAAATTTAAATATTCGAATTTAAATTTCGAATCCTTAGTTTAAAAGATTTTGTTTACCGTTTTTTAGATAAAAAAAACACTAGACGCTTTAATAATTAAAAATAGTCAATAATTTCTAAATGAAGAATAACATATTTAGTTGCGTTTCAAATTATTGTAAAATTGTTAGGAGTTATTTATTCGCAGTTCAGTTACCTTAAATGAAATACTATTTTCAATATTTTATTTTAAATTGTTTCTTATCAATTATTGTATATACCTATACAGGTTTTTGTGATTTTGTAATTTTTTACTTAAACTTAAATATAAGATTTAGATTACGTCGTAACTACTCTATGATTCATCTTTATCGAGCCTATTTCTCAACTCAGACTTAATCTGAATTTATATAAATATTTGATATACAATCAAGAAGAAAACTATACTTATAAGGATAAGTTCCAAGTTTTAATATAAAGTCTTCGAAGTGTTTTTTAAATTATATATCACCCTTTATAAAGCAGGCCATGACTTGGCAGTTAGTCGGTCTAGTGGTCTCGCTATGAGAAACTTGCTGAAGTCTAAACTTTCGTATCTTAAGAAGCCACTCTGTTTATAAGACTCTTATTTTGTACAAATGAACTCTCAGTAGTACAATACTTTCGTAGCTTAATTTTGCTTCAGTAACATATTATTAACAAGCGTATGTTTTTAGCCGTAATGTTATATTTTATGAAATATATTAAATAAAATGATGTGAGATTTTGTAAGGTTAAGACGCCGACTACAGCGATACAAATTACAAATTAAAATTTTTAGATAGATAAAAAAAAAGTACAACAAATGTCACACATATTTAAAGCAAACATATATCGTATTTCAGGATTTTCCACAGCGGATAAAACTTGGTTACCAGTAGCTGAAGGCTACGAAACTTTGAATGTGGAAATTCAAAAAGCTGCGCAGAAATCCCACTTAAAAGTTTACCAAGCATTGGCAGATTTACGCCAAGAGAAGCCATTCAGATACGGTCGTTACGACTCCTTGGCTCTAAACCAAGACATCTTCGCATTCAGAAGGTACAATACGTTGTGATATTCTAGTTGTTTAACAAAGGCTAACCTTAGCGACGTTTAACAACAGTAGCGACTTCTATTGTAAATATTGCTTTCATTGTTCAATTCTATATGGCACTCGCCTACGCTCTTGGCTGCATTTGCGTTGGCTTATTTCATTTGTAAAATCTAGAAACATTTAAGCCAATGTAAATTGTATTGTATTATTATGACACTAGCAGACTTAACCACGATAATGTTCACGATTTTTGCGACAGCCTGTTAGTAAAAGTTTTAAGTTTCAGATCGATACTCGAAGGAGTTGAAAATTATTACTTGTCGTCTGAAGGGTCAAAGAAACTTTAACTAATAGGCGAGCAATTCTTGTATATCTATTTATTTATTCCAGTTATTTCAGAAAAAATTCTAACGATTTCGCTTAAATTTGGTATCCAGGGTTTTGGGGGATAAAAAAATTATCTAGACAGATCTTATGTTTAACAAAAACAACAGTAACTCAAAATTTGCTCTAGATCAATCTAGGTCTTATACAATTGAAAAAATCAAGACATTTTTACAAATCTCCCCCGTGTTAGTTCGGGTCCTCCGTGTAGAATACACCAACTTCCTTCCTACCAGGCAGCTAATAAGAGGCGAGCATAGGTTAATTGGGTTACTACCAACATGGCCACTGGTGGTAGAGTGCTATGCAGCAACTCGCCCGGGTAGGGATCCACCGCCTTACCTATTTCTGCCGCCATGATAACATTATCGTGTTCCGGTCCGGAGGGTAGG
>DVZL01006601.1:0-11257 GCA_018236625.1 Lasaia peninsularis | reverse complement strand
GGAACAATATGTTATCTATCGTTTACATAGCTCGTTAGGCCGGGAAGCCACCGTCATTAAGCCTACCTCTTTGAGTACCTTCCAAATATAGACTCAATGAAATCACTAAAAATAGTTAGTCTGTTGAAGGCGTAGAAACTGGTAGGTTTTATACTTCATAATAAAAACGAGTAAGAAAAAATAACATGAGATCTCATGCCAGGAGTGGTTAAATTATTTGAAAAAACAAATTAACTTTATATTTACGATAAATTGTCGACAACGTTTTCATTTGGTTAATTTTGAAACTTACTGATTTTTGTCACTATGACATCAATACATTTATCTAATTTAAAACGAATTATTGCCACTGACTATTGTTACTATTATCCTAAAATATACAATTTATCTTTGCCATTGAATCAAAGAAAGAAACTTTTCTTAGCCTGGTATTTTTATGTGTAAATTAAGAGGAATTGATAGTTTTTAGGGTTCTAAGACTCAATTGCCCGTCTGTCTGTCACCAGGAAGCATATCATGAACCTTGATAGTTAGATAGCTGAAGTTTTGACAGATTATGTATTTCTGCTGCCGTTACGATTACAAATACTAAAAACAAAATAAAATAAATATATAAATAGTGCTTCCATGCAACAAACGTGATTTTTGCCCTTTTTATAGATAATGGTACGAAACCCTTTGTGCGCGTGTCCAAATCGCGCTTGGGTGATTTTTTATATTCCTTTTATATTGATATTCAATTACTTATATCTGCCGTAGATCAACTTTTTAAAACTTACTTTGCTATTTTTAGATGATTTTTTCGGTGCTCGATGATGTTAGTTTATTCACGTTGCTCGCCCGATCTATATGGCATACTGGATATATCCGTATGAAGCTAGGTTTATTCTTAATCAAACACGATGCTAGAATACGAAATTCAAATACTCAAATTGTTAACCCTACGATTTTGAACGTTAATATTAGTGATACTAGTATTCTGAGAGGATCTGTGCTGGCCTATAACTTGATATTGGTGCCGATTTTGATGTTGTTCATAAGTCTGTTCTATCTTTTTTTAATTAAACAAAAAGAAAAAAATCGGCCAAGTGCGAGTGGTAGTCGCGCATTAAGGGTACCGTACCATATCTATCAACTATAAAAACAGCAAAAATTGCGTTTAGAATTTGTAGAATTTTTTTATTAATCTAAATGACAAGAGAGAGATATATATCAAGATGTATTCGATATATATAATTTATCACAAATTACATTTTTTTAATTCGGTCACTTTAATTCTAAGCGTGCGATATGTAACTACGATTTACCGATGAAATTAGGTCTCATGATGTTATCCCGGGTTTTCTCACGATGTTTTCTTTGACTCTAAGAGCATTCAGGAAATGTACTTAATTTATTGTTTTCTTATAGAATTCTCTTTTCTACCTTTCAAATATACGATATTTTTAACGCTTTCGTATGACAGTGAAAGCGGGTACTCTACTAAATAACCTAGAGCTAAGCGGTTTAAAAATCAGCTCGGTAACTGAGTAGAGAAAATATTGTTAGCTCAGGACGGTAATAACTTTACCTTTTTAAGAAGGACATTTTCTACGTGTTTTATGTTTTCTTAGTATTATTTACGTGACTGCCATGCTTAAAGTTTCTGTACGGAGAATTTTAAGGTTTTTAAACGCAATAGAATTGAAAATTAAAACATTAACTATACGTATCTTATGACTTTTCCCGCGTTATACTAACACACATGCTAAATATAAAGTAAAAGTTTTGTCGTATCTGTCATAGTTGTTGGTGTCTTAAAGGCACGAGGTCCTAGGTTAAATTTCCGGCAGGGTAATTTGTTCTTATAGTTTTTTTCAGTTTATCCCGCAAATTTTCTGCAAACGTTGATTGAAATTAGATCGTGCCCGATAGGACAACGTATGTTATAAAATAAAACCGTGCGAGTCGGACTGGCACTCTAAGGGTTCTGTACTATTTTGACGCGACAACGTCTTAAATTAGGTTGCGGCTCGGAGTCACTCATGAAAAAGTGTAACGCCCGCTCACGTCTGTTACGATGAGTCACCGAACGAGAGAGAGACCCGCCGAGTAAACATAATATATTTCTAGAGTTAAAATTTGTGTATTTCTTATATTCATTCAATTCCTTGTTCCTTTTGTGCAATTTAATAATGTTCATATAAATAAATATTCTACCGAGAAAAAGACGTTGTCACGTAAAATCTTCGACCGTACAACCGACTTTACAGGCAAGCATTTTTAGATTTTATGTACCAGATGAAAGTTATACACCCACGAAAAAAAGCGAAAATTTGAAATTTACGAAAAAATTTACTGCTCAACGTGAAATGCTGAAAGAACCTCCAAAATTATAAATTGACGTTGAAAATAGTTATGGTAGCTCCAGGCGGCTAGAAAAATATTTTTTTTATAACAACCACACTCCGACGATCGATGATAAGAGACATCTATGGACCATAGACATCATTGATTTTGTAGATACGTCACTGTTATGCTATCAAGCTGTTAGACTTAATCTGCAACTCTACAAGCTACCTTACCCTCCGTACAGGAACACGACAATGTTGTTTAGTTGGTAGGTTTATTTTTTTAATTTTAAGATTTGCCTTATTTTATTCACCTCGGCAAATCGAAAGGTGATTTTAGAAATTTGGTCTTTTATTATTTATTATCTCTTGAAGTTTTGCATCTGCAACTTTCTTTGAAGTGTTAGTAAGGAAAGTTTGAAGACTTTTTGTTACCTATTCAGCTTAAAGCGATGAAAAAAGCTTTTTTCAGAGCTTTTAGCAAATTTAAGTTAAATTTTCATATCTGTAGTTTAATTAATAGGTTTCCAACTCTAGGTAGGTCCCAGGTTGATTCCCGGTTAGGGCAACTTATTCTTAGGAGTTTTTCAGTTCGTGGAAACTAGCGACCGGCCCAAGCTTATAGGGACAATAGGGACAAACAGCAGAAACCGACTTTGTTTATGCTATGTATAATTTTACTTGGTCTCAATATGGCGACCAACTTGTCATCTGTCACAGAATGGGATCTTATATCAAAGGTTAATAGTAGGATACTATTATCTAACTATGATGTGACACTTGAAATTAATATGGTAACTGGTATGAATATAGTTATTGGTTTATAATTGATTGTGTCAATTGCATCTCCTTTTTTAAATAAAAGCTTGACAAGAGACAATAATTTTAAACGCTCATGTTTGCCTTCATGAATGATAATCGTACCACTAGGTCAAAAAGCAACTGTACCATTTCGCTCGTTGTGTACCTACCTACCAATGAGTTTTTACTTTAGTAAATTTTCTGAGTGCTCTTACGGTAAAGCAAAAATATCGTGAGGAAGCCCAGGATTTTTACCCGATATGGCGACTGGCCACCTTGTCACATTATGGGAACTAATATCGTCGGATAATCGTAGGTGCATAAGTACCTGTACCTCTGACAACCTTTTAGGGATATTGGTGTGTAACAATATTTGTTTTTATTTCTTTTTTATCAAAGAGTGACAAACACACTTTTTTGCATTTATATTATTATTAGGATAAGCAATCAATGATCAAAATGCGATCAATTGCTATTTATGTCAAATGACATCGAACTACGTACAGAAATCGTTTCTTTTTTCTTTGAAGTGTTAACGTACACGCCTAACGAGATTGATTAATCTCTCGGGTTTGATTCTCGATGGAGGCAGGCATTTGTGTGATGAACATTGATGTCTAGATTTCCGGGTCAGGGTATATATTAAATTTATTTTGGTATATATTTAAGTTATTGTATGAATTAATATCGTTATCTACACTCATAATACAAGGGGAAAATGATTTTTAACACACAAATGGCGTTTGGGTTAAGATAATTAAAATGGTTATCTTTTTATTAGTATCTCAGAACTCCCACTATCTTACACCAACTGACTAATTAGACAAGCGCTTGTGACTTAGACCACACCAATACCGGACATGCATAATTACGCACATCAAGAATATTATAAACTCGTTAATATAGAGTATTATCCTAATTTACATTAAATGGTTATGTAAAATCGTTTAGGTGCAAGTTAGAGGCGGCTGCGGGAAATTACCGCACTCCTTAATGGCACCCCTCATGATCGGATGGTTCTTCATTAACAAGTAATATCAAAATTGCGAGGGCTTAATTTGAAAAGAAATAGTCATCAAATGTATGATTTAAGTTAGAAAAGAAAAGCGTTTGTTAAGATTAACAGGTAATTTTTTATTTATTTATTTTATTTAAAAATTTTATGCACACAAAAAAAAAGTGTACAAAGGTGGACTTAATGCTACATGGCATTCTCTACCAGTCAACCTAACATAATCAGAAATATACATAAAGGGGTGCACACAATGATTAATTAAGAATATTTATGCAAAAAAAAAGGGGAAAAAAAAAAAAGTAAAAAACTTATACCTATAAATATTAAATAAAAACATTATTTAAAAAATTATTTAAAAATATTATACATGAGGGGAACAATTATTTCGTGTATACAGTATGAAGATGGCGTATCTTGCATATAAAATCATTGAATAAAAATAATTAAGTTACAAGTGGCATTTTTCGAAGGCTACAAACTAATACGAAACAATATCATGTATATAAGTTATAATAGTTATAAGTTGACGTTGACGTTGGTCGAGTGGCTAGCGTACACGCCTAACCGCATACGACTAACTGCGAGGCTCGGCTTCGATTCCCGGGGGTGGACAGACATTTGTATGAACATAGATGTTTGTATTTCCGGATCTCGATGTTTATTAAATTTATTCTTATATATTTATGTATTTATCCAGTAATATTTATTTATTTATTGTGAAGGACGCTAGGCAAGTAAGAGGGAATCGTGACGCTTGGCGCTCGTTACTCTATCTACCCCGCATTGGATCTGGCGTGAATGTATGTATGTATGTATGCTATAATTACTTCGCGTCCTTCCAAAGTATCTTGGAGCTGTAACGTAAAGTCGGTGCCTGGGACTTTTAATAACGGTGTCTCTTGGTTAGCATCCAATTCCAAGCTGAAGCTTAACACTTGAAGAATATCCAGCATTGACCACAGAACCTGGAAAAACGAGATTGAAATATTATGTGAAATAACTAGCGGTACCGGCGAACTTCATACCGCCCGCATTTAGGGGAATGAAAAATGAATGTTATCATGTCATGAGAATCGGTCAAGCCGTTTCGGAGGAGTTTAACAATAAACACAGACACGAGAATTCTCAAACATTTGATTATGAAAAATATATTCAGTTTAGGCAGTTAAAGGTTAAATTCAAATATATACCCAGCTCGTGTTTATTTTATTTATTTATAAGGCATACAAGCAAATACATATCTTGATGAAATGAAATACAAGACACCTATAGACGTCAAAAAAATAAAAAAAATATTTTTAGCAGAAACCAGGATAGATCTATACAATTAAAGATATTAACGACTCGTTGCCAACTTGAGGCTTCATCCGTAAGTTTTCCTTTCAAATAGGAACACCATACGGTAAGAATTGTTATAGTGGTGAAACTATACCGAACACCATAACTGGGTGAATGTCCACTTGAATATTTGAACTAGCTAGCTCAGCTAATTATTAGTTATAGAATATATATATATATATATATATATATACATATATATATATATATACATATGTATATTTGATTGGTATATATATGCTCATCGATGTCACTCGCCACCAGGTGGCGCTGCACAGTTTAGTTGTTGGCGTAGCAACGCGCGACAGTTAGGAACAGTTACGAAGAATATAAAATAAACCCTATATCGTGAAGTTAGGCATAGGTTCTAGGAGATATAGGTTAGAGTTTCCTAAGCTATCCTCCGGACCATAACACGACTATGTCATTTCGGAGGCAGGAATAGATAAGGCGATCGATGCTGAAAGAGTTAACGCGCAGCACTCTACCACCAGAGGTTTTATAGGCAATGAAATTACAACATCTTCCAAATAAAATTCTAAAATAAAAGTAGCCTGTGACGTTCCTTATTAAATTAGCTGTCTGCCAGTAAAAGTCCCGTTAAAATCGGTTTAGAGATTAACGGGTACAGACAGACAGACAAAAATTCTGAGAAAAACTGATTTGGTATATTATGTACCTTTTGAACATATAAATGCATTTAGTAAAATGGGGTACTTTAACCTTTTGGTGGTCATACAGACACTCATTTTTTTTTATTTGTACAGATTATGAAATACAAGGTATATACGAAGTATTTTAGATCATTACTTGACAGTTCCACAGAAGGTGCGGAAATCGATCCACGAGTCCGGCCAGCCACTTGTCCGCCACCCGCCGTATTTGTTTGTGAATATGGTTGAAGTTCACCAACAGGAACTGCGCGTGGCTCTCCAGTTCGCGTTCCCGAGCTTCGTCCTTTACTTTCTCGGACATCACATCGAGGAACTTTTGGAATACTTTGTCACCCACGCTATGGACATATCCAGTAATTATATATTTTACCAGCCGTGCTCGCGACTTCATTCGCGTTTTTATTTATTGTTTTATTTTATACATTAACTGTCTGCCAGAGAAAGCACCATCAAAATCGGTCCAGCCGTTTCAGAGATAACGGGTGCAGACAGACAGACAGACAGAAAGACAAAAATTCAAATAATACTATTTCGGTATAAGTATCATGAAAGTATACATACATATTAATATTTAATAAAAAATATTTACTTTTATATTACATACAGACACTCCATTTTTTATTGATTAAAATTTTGTACCAAATCTAAAAATAGATGGCGCTGTGCATTTTTACTTGTCTCTAAATAAGTTTTACTGCCGAAATGGCATAATATTCTCAAGAACAGAAACAAATCTAAACAAATAATAAAGTAAGAAAACTCTTGTTTTATATATATTTTATAATTAAATCCCATTAAAATTCTTCCAAATATAACATTACTTGTACACAATTTTTTATTTTTTTACTACATAACCAGACATACTGAATTCATTTTTTTGGGCGTTTCCCAATTCAATAGGCTGTTTTAATTTGGTATATGAATGATTAGCTGTAGCTGTGACTTTGTTCACGTTTTTATTTTATATTATATATTTCTAAAAGAGAAGTAGCCTAAGTTACTACTTATTATATCAGCTATCTGCAAGTGAAAGACAGACGGATCAAAATTCTGTAAAATACTGTTTTTGTGTGTGTATCGTGCATATATATATACATGCATTTAGTTTATTCTAATATTACAGACACTTCAATTTTATTTATTTGATAACGGCGTTTTATTGCACATAATATTTTTTCTTACCTTGCAACACATTGCCACATACCGCTCTTGTCTTTTTGCAGCGCTGTATCACTTAAATACTCAATAATTGGCTGTAAACTGGGCTCAGGCGAGTTGCTGACTCTGGTAAAAGAGATTATGGTGTTAGGAAGTTTCTTTTATAAGATAAGACAGCGAACAAGCACAAGGGTCTCCTGATGGTAAAAGACAACCGTGGCCTATAGACACTATAGATGTAGGTGCGTCACTGTCTGTGGTTAGGCTGTTAGACCTTGTGTGCAAGTCTACCGGCTACCTTACCCTCCGGACCGGAACACGACAATGTCATTATGGCGGCAGTAACAGGTAAGGCGGTGGATCCCTACCCCGGCGAGTTGCTGCACAGCATTCTACCATCAGTGGTTTTGTTGCTAGTGACTCAGTTTACCTATGCTCGCCTCATACGAGCTGCCTAGTAGTAATGCAGTCGGTCTATTCTACTCAGAGGACCTGGATCAGCCTTATGCCTGTTTTGCACTTGTTCAATAATTTAAACTGACAACTTCATTTTTTGCTTACACTTAATAGGTGCAAAACATGCATTAAAGTATTAATTGCTTGAAATAATCTATCCTTAAAGCTATTTTTATAGTTTTTATAACAATATCGTCCTACGATAATCCCAATTATTCTTACGCCTAGGAGATGGGAACCCATTGTCTGCTATGCTAAATTTTTCGTTGAACAGTTATCATTTTTGAATTTCTTTTTTAATGGCACACATTGAATAAAGAAGGAATGGAGCGAATGTCTAAAAGAATTGTATTTATAATTATTTACGTTTCACAAATTATAGAAATTTTTCATTAAATAATTTAAATAGCCAAATTTAGGCTATAAATAAAAAAAAGGTTGTTCCACATCTAGCCTATATTTAAGTCTATTTGAGCTGTTTGGACATTTGAAAATTAGATACTTTGAAAAAATTTTGAATACCTCGTGCCACAAAGGGTTTAGCGCTTCCCTGTATATAATATGTAGAATTGTTAATTATATATTGACAATTAAAAATAAATTGAATGTGAACAAACTTGTCAAAGGTTTAAATATACCACATTTTTTACTTTCTTCTTACAAAAAAAAAACAGATATAGAACTAAATTTTGGACTTATGACGATATAAGTGAGATTTAAGTTATTAAAAGTAAAAAAAAATGATAAATATTGTAAAATTTTAAACATAAAGGTTAAACATAAAAGGACACTTTGACTTCTCATGTGATATCTCTACTCATAGTTATTGTCAATCAGCGCATTAAAATACATTGATTAAACTAAGATGCTAAAGGTACAATCTGCAGATTACATTCTTTACAAATACCTGTCCAAAATATTCACTATAGCCAATTCAACGTATGAGAGTGGGATAGCAAGCCCTATGAGAACGAGATAGGTGTTTAATATTGAGGACCAAGTCTATGTTAAGAGTGTAATCTCCATAAATTACCTTTAGCTTTATTGATTAGACGATTTACCTTAAAGTCTCTAGCCAATAGACACTCAGCAAATACATGCACGGAGCAAACGTCAATTTGTTCACAATGACAGTGACATCTGGCTGATGATCCAACAAGTTCAATATTTGTGTTTTCAACTCTTGAAGTTCGTTTATCGATACGCTGTTGTTTCTCACGGCCGACGTGTATTGTAATTCTCTCATTTCTGAACGCAATGATGTTTGCGAGACAAGGTACGGTGACTTCACAGCTATCTCTTTCACACCTGCGTACCATTCTTGAGGCCATAAACCTGTTAAAATTCATCATTTGTGCACAAAAACATGTCTTCAACTGATGTACGAATTTAAAACTTTGCACGAAATTCCTCTATTTTGCTTGAAGCTATTTTTACTAACATATTTTTAGTTTTACTATAATCGGTCAGTTGACAGTATTTTTAAAAACTAAATTAAATGAAGACGCCATATAGTAGGCATAATATTGTAAAGTTAATTGAAATAAAATAATTTTAAAATTAATGTACGATTTTCATCTTTGATTATAATTTTGACGTTTTAATAGAAACCAAATTATAGTCAAAGCAGTACAGAGCTACGATTTACACCAAAATATATGTGTTTAACATTTTATATTAATGTAGGTAATTTCAAATTAAAGTAAATCTCTTGTTGTTTTAGATAATATGATTTTTCGCCTTCTAGACTTGTGATAGTATTTCGTTAGAACTAAGATTGACATTGAAAAAATATATTATTTTTAAAAGTTGAAATATGAATCTTATTACGTCATATTAGAACACAGATTACATATTTCTCTCTATAATTGTCAACTCATGTAGTATATTAATAAGGTTTCTTGTGACATATGCTTCAGAGATATAAGTATCCTTAAAATGTTGTATTTCATTTTGATTTTTTTCTCTCGTGCTAATTTTAAATTCGTACATCTCACCAATCTAAAAACATCATTCTTTATATGAAAAAATCTAGTGTAGGTCTTGTCAATTTTGACCTACACATTCTAATATTATTTAATTAACACACTCTAATCAGCTTCGTGATATTAATTCACAAAGTAAACACGATACATTTTCAGCTATTGTTTAAACACACTTCAAAATCTCAAGCAAAATTCAAGAACACTTCTAAATGCAAAAATTGCTAAGAGCATAATTTCTATCAACACACTTCTAAACATAATTGGACACAAAAGTAACCAGAAATACGCTTATTTGTACAAACAAATGCTTTATTATGAATAAATAATTCATAAAATTTCGAGAAAGGGGAGGAGAGAAAGTTTCTACCACTTTCTTGTTGAAAAAAGAGAGTAAAATATTGAGTCATTAGCTAGAACTACGCTTCTAGTAAAAGACTATCACTGCTATATAAGCTTAAATTATTGCATGATTTAAGAATTCAATTTTCATGATGAATGATTTTGTTGTCTACTCGTAATATTTTAAAGTATTATTAAAATAATAACATTATTATTACTATCTGTATATATTAAGCATCTGTGTGATGAACATAGATATCTGTATTTTTTGTCTGAGTGTTTATTAAATTTATTCTATATAAGTATTTCTATGTAATAATCATTGACCCATAACACAAGCATATAATTAATATCCTTATTTTGTGGTTATTTTTCCATAGATTCACTCATTTTATTAAGATACAAATCTGCGTATTTCTCAACATTAAAATCAGTTAATTGTTTTTAATTTACTTTTGTGTTTAGTTTATTATACTACAAACTTAGTCTAAGATATAGATATCTAAACACGAAGGCAGATACTAATTATATAACATATACTTAATGATATATTCTTATTAAACAGACAACACAGCTTTTTTTAAGCATGACAAAACACGTAAGTAAACACAGGTGATTAAATAATATTGACCTGTAAATAAGAGATTCATACATCCTAACAATGGCTTGTGAAAAAACATATATACTGAAAAAATCCTAGGCTATGTCGAGATAGGCATCGAACACCAAATAATGTTTGTATGAAGTTTCCTTCTTTAGATTCTACATATCATGAAAAAAATAACCCAAAATTTGGATGAATACTTTTATGGACTATTAGTCCACGTTGAAATAAATCATCCAAAACAGGAAATATGATAATCATGAAGCTAAAGATCTAAAGAATCATGTGGAGATTACCACAATATTAAACATCTTTCTCATTCTCACAGGGCCGGCTATCTTACTCTCGCAAAACCGGTTTGGTTTGACTTTGACAATAAGGAATATGCATGTGTTTTTTTATTTTTTTAAACAATACTTCAAGTAATTATGTAACTGCAAAAAAATATATAACATTTTCAAAATAGAGATAAATAAGCTAAAAAAAATATATCCAAAGTATCATCATTTTCGGATGATTTAAACACCGTCATTTTATCGTGACGTCACCGTCCACCG
>DVZL01006600.1:0-11258 GCA_018236625.1 Lasaia peninsularis | reverse complement strand
GTGTATAAAACAAATAATTATTGCCCGTGACTCACTTTGATTACCGGAATGGAAATCCGAAGCGCGTACCGCTAGGCCACCGAGGCTCAAGTTAGGGTATTCCGGCACATAAGCTAATACCATGGCATGTTTCACCAAAATAACTAATTTAAAGTAAGTTGTAACTTAAATAAATATGAAATGGTATGTGTTTATCTATTTTGTAACAATTTTACTATCAAACCCCTAAACCGCATGAGAAAAAGTTGTTTTATTCTAAATTGTTATTATCTATATCTATACAAACAAATAAAATTGTATTGTCTGTATGTAATATTAAAGTAACCGGTTTTTACTAAATTCGAATGTATGTTTACGAGGTACATATACCAAACCAATATTTTTTAGAATTTTTGTCTGTCTATCTGTTTGTACCCGCTGATTTCCGAAACGGCCGGACGGATTTTGACGGAACTTTTACTTGAAGATAGCTAATAAAGGATGGCTTAGGCTACTTTTATTTTAAAAGTTTATTTTAGAAATATATAAAATAAAATAATTAAATAAAAAATCACGGGCACAGATTGTTAGGTTGATTAAAAAAGTTAGAAGTTTAATCTCCAGCTTTTAGCTTCATGGCATCTTGATTGACTTTGATATAGATGGCGCTAAACTCTATCCTATCGCGATATATAACAAGTACCCGAGTAAAGTATATTGTATTATTTCCTACTAGCTGTGACCGCGACTTCGTTCGCGTTTTTGTTTAATTATTTTAATTTATACATTTCTAAAATACGAGTAGCCTAAGCTATTTCCTATTACATCAGCTATCCGCCAGTGAAGGTCTCGTCTAAATCGGTCCAGCCATTTTAGAGATTAGCGGGTACAAGCAGACAGACAGACATACAAAAATTAAAAAAATATATTTTAACATTCATACATTTGCATTTAGTAAAAAGCGGTTGTTTTAATATTACATACAGATACACCAATTTATATGATGTGTTTATAGACAACACGTATTATTTACCACCAAATTCATACGTTTGTTTGCCTTCTAATATTATAAAACTAGTTTTCATTTTATATGTATTACATTAAAGCTACTTTATTAGGTTCATGTTAGAATTTCGGAGCAGATTTCTCTCGCGACGACCTCGATGCGGAGAATGTGGAATACCAATTATACCAAGTGCAAAGAAATGTTACGAATGTTGATTGAACAAAATGAGGTATTTTTCTTAATTAAATTATAAATAAATAACCAACCAAGTGCGAGCCGGACTCACATATGAAGGATTCCGTAACATTATCTGCAACAACGATAACAAAATTAAAGGAGTTTTGTTTTATAATGTTTTCGGCATTTGTTGTTATAGCGGAATAAGAAATACATCATCTGTGGAATTTTCAACTTTCTGGCTATTATGGTCAGACAGCGCTCAGAAAATATACTTAAGTTACGAAAACTCATTGGTATATGGCGGGGTTTTTTGCTGGATTCTTTTAAGATATATTAGATATGTGGCTGCAGTAAAAAAGATAAACGATCAGGACAAAGATCTGGACCAGTGCGTGTTGCGGGAGGCGGTTGCCATGACAACGAGCGGGCCAGCTATTTTAGGCGAACTACTTTGATCTCGCTACGAGCTAACATTCCACAGACGTATGTTTGGACAAATATTTTCATTATATATAGTTTGCAACCGAGTTTCTCCTGAGAGTTATTACTCTATTGAACATATTTGCTACTTGGCCGATTTTGATGAGACGTAGCTTAGATTTTAATTTGATGTGTTGAAATCGGTTTCTTATCTTCGTAGATTAATAAAATTATTTCAATCTAGAAACGTCAGAGGAGACAAATTCAATTGTTTTTGCCAAATTTTAAAAAGCTGCAGATTCTCAATTCGTGTTTCTTATAATGTTTAAAAAAATATAATAGATTAACCAATTTTGGTGATTATTTTTTGTAGAAAGCCAGTTCTTTTTGATCCCATTTAGATTTGAGTATTGCTATGGCTATACTTGTATAAGATATAAAACATCTACATCTACACTCGCTAACATGGAAACACACAGTTTTTATCGTTAGGTTCGCTAAAACTACATATTTCCTACTTTTTCCAAATTCTTACATACGATACTTTCATTTAATTATAAAATAAAAATTCTTTATTGTGCACCAAATTTATAGGAATTACTGCAATAAGTACTTAAGAGATATTCTAAGGCGGCCTTATCGCCAATTAAAACTATAATATCGGAGCAACCTTTTAAGATTCACTTTCTATATGTATAAGTTTTGATCAAATATTTTCTATATCTGTGTTTTAAGTGCATTCAACAAAAGTGACTTCGTGAAATTTATCTATATTGTGTATATATTTTATGAGTATATTAAAAATACCGTCAAGCACATATCCCGAAAGGGTAGGCAGAGAGTGGTACATACTTAGGCTATTAACCTTGATTAGCCGATGATATTGGTCCCCATGATGTGACAGGCAGCAAGACCGTGGCCATATCGGGTAAAAATCCAATTCTAGGCATATTATGTTTGAAAAACATACTAAGCATGTCTCTCACAAGAACGATGCGCTAGGTTAATAAGACAAAATACAAGCGTGAGCGTAACAAGTTTCATCTCTGTTTTCTTATTCTATGCGAAATTTCACAATTTAATATCGATGTCTGAGAACTGTTGCGACAGACGGAAGGATGGATTCTGCTTTCATTTTAACTTTATAACTCCAAATGACCCCTGCTTTCATCTGGTCATTTCCGTGAGCTCAACTTTATTTCTTAACGTTCCTTTCTAAGTATATTAATGTATTTCTTCATTGATTCACTAATTGTTACTTATAGAACAGAAAGATTTTTCTAATAGTGACTAAGACTATTGCTTGTGTAATTTAGCAACTACTATCTTTCATACCGAAATATAACATTGCTAGTTTACGCTTTACGCTAACTAAATTTAATTTAGGTACCTGCTATCTTTTTCTATGAAATAAAAAACGAAAGAGATGGAACATTTTAGTCATGTCAAATTTGTTAGTAACTTGTACGGCTATTAATCGAAATATTCTGAGGCATAGACTAAACGTGTGTAGAAATGTCACGTACGAACTAAACTGACAAGTCGTTTATATCGTTCTTTTACTGCAGTGAAGTTTAAAAGAGATCGCGGTGGTAGTGTCATCAGTAATAGCTCGTCATGAGGATATATTGGCAAAAAAAGTAATTGCCAGTGTCTTCGCTCGCGTATAATTTAATGTTTTAGTTCGAACCAATGAGTTTCTTGAATGTACATTTTCTGAGTGTTTTTACGGTGAAGGAAAACATCGTGAGGAAACCCGGATTCATTGAATTCGACCTAATCTAGGTTTGGGACTAGTTTCCCTTCTGTATTGCAGAGGACAGATGGCAGTCGCTTTGCGTAAAAACGGGTGTCCTAGTCAAATCCCCTAGATTAGGTAACCGACCCCGATATCATCTGATATAATACGGGATAAGGCTAACACGAAGAGCTATATTACTGTTAATTTTAAAAATACGTTGTGTAGTTTTTGCATAAAAGGATAACAAACCCATTGACATTTATAATATTAGTTCGAACTAATATTATCAATGAATAGGGGTAAGATAGCCGTTTTAATATTAGGGACAATTCATAAATTACGTCACAAATTAAAGGGGGTGAGAGGGATTCCAAATTCCGTGACGTTACGTTTCAAAATCTATTATAATCTAAATGTTAAAACTATTTACGAAAACCTCAAATAACACAACCTCCTCTAACAACTATTTCCTTGTAAATAATGTATAAGATACCAATTGTTACCTCGACCACTCTCTCACTAACATTACGCGCCAACCGCCTAAGCGGCTTTTGATAATTTCATATTATTTGAAAATAATTTAAGTGAACATGAAACTGATTTCGGAACCGCTTTGTTCATTCAATAATTTGTTAATGGATGACCCCTTACACCAAGTTGGCAACACACCTGTAACATTTGATATTTATGCGACATTCTTCTTAACGCTTATGAAAAAAAGTATCACACTCCAATCAGTTCATACGTTTCGTTAATAAATTAAATTTGGGTTAAATCATTAGTTGATTGTATTATATTAGCAAAGTTGTGATAATTTTAAACTGGTTTATGGTCTAGATATTCTGAAAAGAAGTGTTAAATTCTACTTTCATCAAAAACAAGACTCAATTTATGAAATTACATAAAATTATAACTAAAATTAGCAAGTTATCTATCGACCGGTTAATCAGAACAGCTGAACTGATTTCGATAGAACTTTCATTTAAGGGAAATTATAGAAAAAAATATAGATTTTCATCTCGGTATTTTCGCATTATAAAGATTTAACGAAGATTAAATCTAGAACTCTGAGATTAAGAACAAGGATAATAACAAATAATTGCCTATCTTTAAGAAAAAAAGCAGCTGATAATTTAAAAAAAAATTAGTGGTTTAAAGCTAAACTTACACTATTTAACGGCTTATTCATTTTTTTAAATAAACGTGTCACAAGAACATCTTGTATGGTCTATGTGACGTAAAATATTTTCTGTTATATTTCATAATAGGCGATGAGGTCATCACATCCATGATTAAGATCTTATTTAACTTCAGAGGTCCTATTTCATGCACTAAATTTATTATTGAATGAAATAGGACACCTTTAAAATTGATTAAGAAAAATATTTACAATCAATCCTCGTGCTAAAATTTAAACTAAATTTTAGCACGCTTTTTTGAAACTAAAATCCTATTAGTTATAAATAAATAATTATATTATTATACTTAAAATACTATGAGCCTGTGTGACCTAGTGATTCGCGCTTCAGACTTCTATTCCAGTAATCCATGTTCGAACCCCATTTTGTACCACATGTACTCAAAAGATAGCACAAAAAGAGTTTTTCTAACTTATGTACTACATCTGAATGCTATCACGGTGAACCAATGTTGGCGGGGATTTTACTGGCAGATAGCTGAGGTAATAAGGTACTTAGGCTACTTTTATATAATAAAATATAAAACGCGGATGAAGTCTCGGGCACACACAGTAATGTTAACAATACGTATATACATATACAAACTATGACTAAGCCACACTATCGGGAAATATAATTAAGACTTCGTGTACTAACGGCGTTGTCACACTCCGCTGCTTTTTGCCCTCGTAAGTTAAAATTGAGCAATCCTGACTCATAATAAAATAATATGATATCATTACGCCCGCATCCCCGAAGTGGTAGGCAGAGAACCATAATGCAGCCACGATTAACCACCGATCATATTAAACCGAACCCCAAAGACTATCTAGACTCAATATTATTTATAACACTTTGAATACATTAGCTTATACAGACTTGTTTTAATCTCGATCTCGAATCTCTAATACGACTAGTTATCCTGGCGAACTTCGTACCGCCCGTCCCGTGCAATTTTTTTAATATTCAAAAACCTTGGTTACCTACCATGTTACGAGTTAACGGATGGAAAAGTTTGGCTAATTCTTTTAATTTTCAGAAGAAGGTTCTTACGGTAAAACTGGGATTTTTTAAAGAACATACGAAAGAAAAAAATGGATGTCTGTTGATTCGGAGAGTAGCTTGTAATCAATTTAATTATAAACACTTTTCTATCTTTTATGATTATAATTCGAGCCCGTTTTTAAAGCTTCATAATAAAGGCATGAACTGAATCAAGAAAAAAAGTAGTGTGTTTTCACACTACTTTTTTTCTTGTTTTTAATGAATCCGTATCTATAAAACATAATATATTAAAATCAAACAAAAATGAATTCATATTCATAACATCATATTATTTTGGCTTCTGCGATCCACTAGTGGCCCGCAGACCTTTGATTGGGAAGCATTGGTCTAATACCAGACAGTGCCTTATCAACCCGGCCGATTGAACCTTGAATCGTCTACAAATGGCTGCCATCTTTACAACAGTGACTCAATGGCCACAGATACGACAACGCTTCTGCATTCTCCGATGTTTATAAATACGATGACTTTCAATCTATTTAAAACCCCTTTGAACATTTACAACACTGGTGAGTGATACTGAGACGGATCCAGAGGTTTGTCACGGTTGGGGCTAAATTAAATATAATCCAGCCATGAGCAGCTCGTAAAAGAATTGTTAAGTGTTTTAGGGTACGCCAAAGAAGCGCGGGAACTTATTAATGAGACTCCACTGTCCCGATGTCTGCCTGTCTGTCGTTAGGCTGTATCTGATTGACCGTGATAGCTGAAAAGTTGAAATTTTTACAGATTTATGTTGCTGATTTAACAATAAATACTTAAAACAGAATAATATTTAAAGGGGGATTTACAACCAATTCTTTTAACAGATAATTATGCGGACCCTTAATGTGAGAGTCCGATTCGCACACTGGCGCCATCACTGAACTAGTTGATAGTTTTGCTATAATTTGCTCGGATGGTACGTACCTAACTGTTAAAAACTAATTCATTCTTAAATAACTTAACTTACTTTAATTACTCATAAAATTAAGAGTCACTTAGTTTTTAAACGAGATGATGCCGTGAAATGCAAAAGTGATCGGCTATTCAATTATAAGTAGGTATATGTTTTAACTTGAAATCTTACCTCAGAGGATTCATATTAGTCATTACAGTTGCAAAAATAAAGAAATTTAATAAAGTAGAAACTACTTATTATGATTTATGTATATAAGGCCCTTATTTAGTTAAATAAGATGCTTTTAATTCATGTAATATGCGAGTATTTTAGGTAAAGGTTAGGTAATTAATATGAAAACATTTGTTGCCCGCGGATTCTCGGAGTTAAAATAAAAACAGTTATTTATATGAATGAAAAACGTAATTTTGGCATCCGGGCGCAAAATATCAAATTTTCTTCCCCTGTAATAAAAAAAGTTGTCTCTTACTGATTATCAGTAAAACACTTTTGGGGCAGTAAAAAAGAAATCCTCAAATCACGTGTTTCTTTTACTTCCCTAGAGATGTAATATACAATTATCGCTTTGTTATTTTTGCCTTATATGTATTAGGTATACGAGGTTATTTAACACATAATACAGATAATAACTTAGTAAATGAAATTACACACGATCGTAGTAGATCAAAACAACGGGGCGGACACAGATTATTGTTGATATTTTCTAAATCCCACACTTGAGACAAAAATGGCGCTGACAAGGACCAATTCGCTTTCATAGGTCGTGTGCCTGAGACAAAGTTAGGGGGGCAATGAAACAATGTTGTATTGTCTATCTCGTACGCGAATTAACTGTGGGAAATATAAAACAAACTCCATTAATCTGACGTACGGTATATTGATTACGTGTGCGATGACAATGGGCAGAAAAAAAACGCGGTTAAACTGCAAAAAGGCTTAAATTTCATTATCATGTCTATGTAGATGGCTTTTTTGTTTTCGTTTCTATTACAAAAAGTATTAAAACAATTGACGTACAATCTATACGGAATCACTTTTAGAGTATGATCTCTCTTTCAAAAGAAAAATAATCAAAATCAGCAAATTTGTAATTGACTGAGTGGTCGCGTAACAAACATTCAAAGAAAAATAAGCGAGTAGTAATGCGAGTCGGATTCACGCACGAAGGGTTCAGTACCATAATCTATTGCAAGAAATTCACGTTTGTTGTATGGGATCACCCTTTTTATATTTATTTTATGTCGTTTTAGCAGCAACAATAAAATCATATAATATGTAATACCTATAATATGAGAAAATTTCAAGTTTCTTGTTAGCATGAGTTTTGAGACAGAGCCTGATGACAGACAGATAGACAGCTTAGTCTCAGTTATAGGGTTCCGCTTTTGCCTTTTCGGTACGAAACCCTAAAAAGCATACAGACAAATTAAGAACTCTACCTTGTGGGAGTTGGTTAAAAAAATTAAAAATTTTAAAAATCGTATAAAACAAAGTCACTTCCTGCTTCTAACCCTAAGTTTGCTTAGAAATTTAAACTACGGAACGAATTTTGATTCAGTTTTTTTGATAGATGAAGTGATTCAATGGAAAGCCGGGACGGGACGCTAGCTAGATAATAAAAAAAATGGTGTGAAGTAATTAAATCATTTATCATTATTGAATGGGAACAAGAGAAAAATTTAAACAATTTATTATCTGGCGTCGCATCCATCATAACTGATAAGTAAAAAATTACAATTATATTAAAAACCTAGCTGTTCCCGCGATTTTGTCCGCTTTTTTATTTAATTATTTTATACATTTCCAAAAAGAAAATCCTTAAAGTAGATTAAGCCGTTCCTTATTACATTAGGTGTCTGCTAATGAAAGACCACTCAAAATCGGTTAAGTCGTTTCAGAAACTAGCAGGTATAAACAGACAGACAGAGTGATAGACAAAAATCATAAAAAATGTTGTTTCGGTATATGTATCTTGTAAATATACCTTTCATCTGAACTTAGCAGAAAGCGGTAATATTAAAATTACATACAGACATGCCAATTTAATTTATTTGTATAGATGTATAGATAACAACTTTATCGTCAATACGTATTAATAATAAATACAAATAGATAAATATAGTCACGCCCGTATCAATGAAAGGGTAAGCAGAGAAAGTACATACGCACGATTAGACTACGAAATTAGTTCCCATACGACAGGTGGCTAGTCCGTAACAATATCGGGCTTAAACTGAACAAAAACTTATTAACACAAATTGCCCTACCCGAGAAATGAACCCGAGACATCGTGCGTTTAAGTAGCAGTAGTGAACAAGCACACGGCTCTCCTGATGGTAAGAGACAACCGTGGCCTATAGACACCATCGTCATTGTAGATGCGTCGCTACCCCGGAACCGGGATGTTAGAGCTGTTGTCCAAGTCTGCCGGCTACTTTACCCTCCGAACCGGAATACGACAATATCATTATGGCGGCAGGAATAGGTAAGGCGATGGATCCTTACCAGAGCTAGTTGCTACACAGCACTCTACCACCAGTGGTCTTGTTGAGAATGGCCTTGATAATATATGCTCGCCTCTTACGAGCTGCCTGGTAGAAAGACAGATAGTCTTTTCTACTCAGAGGTCCCAGACCAACCCGGGACAAAACATGAGACGATAATATTGGTACAAATACATTTTTATTAAATACGCTGACAATGCTCTGCTAACTGAGCTACCTAGGGTCAAAATATTACCTACGTTTTTTGACATTTTCAACCCTTTTGAGGTAATTTGCTATTCTTAAAAAGTATACTTCTAGGAAAGTTACAACGCTGCTTGTGGATTTAAAAGAGATTTTAACTTCAGGAAATAAGTTCGTCCTACTAATATTATAAACGTGAAAGTTTGTATGTAGTTTAAATGGCAATCGCCCTGTTACACAAATCCTTGTCAAATTAGGCAGCAGATCCCGAATCATCCTACTAACTAATAATATACATGTGAATGTAAATTTGTCTCTTTCACGTTCTCGTCTAAACCACTGAACCAATTTTGTTGATTTGGTTCAGAGATAGAGTTAACCTGGAAGAAGAACATAGGCTATTTTTAACCGACTACATTAAACAGAGGCTATGTTTTAGGCAGTAAGTTTAATAAGTTGGAAAAAATTTTGCTCTCTGAAAGTTATCTATGTTATTACAATAAAAAGCTAGTATTTTTATAATATAAAAAAAATATCAGCTACAGCTAGAATATTCAAAAAGTTGATGGATAAAAACGATTCCGATATCTTGCGGCCGAACACACTTCGATAAGCAGTCGTTTTAGCATTCCAATGGTGTTTACATTGTACTGCAACAACTCATAGTCGGAGAGCTCGCGAAACTTACTCAGGACATAATTTTCATCGTTTTGAAAGGTGCTTGAAAAAACACACATGAGGATCCAGTTAAAAATGTTAACTTATTATTTTATAATTTTACAGTTTTATTCATAAAAGTATTGAGTCTTATTTTTTTGTTATTTTTAATTATATTACAAAGAGCGTTGGTGGTCTGATTATTCGTTCTTCTGACTTCCACTTTGGTAGTTCAGGTTAGTTTTGAATACTCTTTTGGTTTTGGTAAAAATATTTTTTGTTAACCGAACAAACAATAATTAATATTTATTATATTAATTTTTATTCGTATAATACAAAAAAAAGTACCTTCACGCCTATTATTCCCGAAGTGGTAGGCAGAAGTGTGCTAGTACTCGTATATTCATGACTCGTAAGTCCAGTAGATATACTAGAACACCCACGATTAGCCAAGGTACATTCCAATCCCAGGCGATGTAATGCTTACTCAGAATAATCTGACAAAGGTTTATAATACCAAAACATGAATTTTTAATTACTTATCTTTTATTATATTATTTATTTTTCGTATTTAAGGTGAATTGGACAGAATTGTTTAGAAGATGTTTTTTCAGTATTTTATATAAATCGCTAGCTCTTGGTGTATCTTTATCTCGATTCGAGGAAGTGACGTTAGCGTCTAGTTACGTCGCACTCGGAGATGTTTTGTCAACGCTGTATAGGACTCGAGAGGATTGTCTGAAAGTTATAAAAGGGTTTTACAAAAAAAAACCCACTCTTGGTGTATCTTTATCTCAGTTTGAGAAAAGACGAGATCTTTCTCATGATAGTGCCTTGTTATGTCTTACTTGGAGATGTTTTGTCAAGGCTCAAGACGACGCGACTGTCTGAGAGTCTACTCTAAAAAGAGAAATTATTTAATATTTTTTTTGGTTAAAAAGGCAAATAGACAGACGGATTTCATGTGAATAATAAATACATGTCATAAATAGATAATGTTAAAGATTACACTAATTTCTTTACATACTTAAGTTTGTGCATTTAAAAAGTAATGAATTTTATTCAATATAGCCTGAATATCAAACAATCCTCTTCTGACGCGCTTTAAACTTCAATATTAATATGCATGTTTTTGTAGTTTTTTTACAACACTTCAAGTAATTATATGTATATAACACTTGCAATAAGCTAACAAAAATATTGGATATTCATAATTTTCGGATGATATAAACAACGCTTATTATATACACACTTTACTACATTAAATTCACTATGTATATTATAAAGTACCTTCACGCCTATTATCCCTGAAGGGGTGCCGACCCCTAACATCAACCCTAGATGTGTGCTATTATATCCACGACTCATAAGTCCAGCAGATATAAACACCCACGATTAGCTAAGGTACTAGGGCCCTGATGTGATAGGTGGCAAGCCTATCGCC
>DVZL01006599.1:0-11258 GCA_018236625.1 Lasaia peninsularis | reverse complement strand
CCGGGAATTGAACCCGGGACCCCACGTAGCTAACGGTCTTAACAGGCGACACCTGTACCGTTACACCACAGAGGCGACACCAATTTCTAAATAATTTAAACCACAAAAAATACTTGTTGTGTTATTTAAATAAAAAAAATACTAAAAAAAGTTTAAAATTCTTGCTTGCTTGCTACTTGTCACAATATGAGACCTAATATAGTCGGCTAATCGTGGGTGCCTATGTACAATAGGGAATATACATGTGATTTAGATATGGCCCAAAAAAGTAACGTGTAATCTTTATTACTGAAGAATTATACTCACATAAATATTTTTGCCAATATTCAAGATTTTATTAATATAATTAATTCTTTAAAAATAGTTTTTTTTAAATTCCCTCGCAAATTATGAAAACACAACGCCATGACGTGACGTCACGGTACAATGTCAACGCCATGTCAATTGACGTCCTTATTTTTGCATAATTTTTGAGCATAGGGACAATATAATATTTATAAATGAAGTGTAAAAACACTTCACTTAATTTAACTTCGTTGACAAATTACTGTTTTCACTATTCCGTGGACGGTGACATCAAAAATAAGCGCGCTAAAATGGCGATGTTTAAATCATCCGAAATTTATGATAGTTGGAATACATTTTTTTTAGCTTATTTATTACTATTTTGCAAGTGTTATATTTTTTCAGTTATAAAATTACTTGAAGTATTGTTAGAAAAAAATTAATAAAGCATGCATATTCCTTATTGCCATCCTCTTCGGGAATATGGGCGTGGCTATATTTATTTTAAAATTTAAAAATTTACATGGTTTAGAATAACTAAAAAACCACTTGACAAATTTGAAACAAGTTTGAATATGGCCAACCAAAGAGCACCTGCTTTCAAACAAACAAAATCAGTTAATTAGTACATTCAGGAAATTGTTTGTTATGTATTAAACTTAAAAAATACCTGATTCTATTGGGAACTGACTTATTCTTTAGAAATCAGATGAAAATAAATAATTTTTTCCACTTAGAACTTTTCCAGTGCAAAACTTGGCAATGTGAAAAACTACTTTTTGTAATTGTCATTTTTTATTATAATAGGTGTGCAATCTTAAAAATAACATAATGTTGCCTGGTATTGAATTAGTGCCCAATATCGCAACGGACCTTTTACATCTTCTGATACAGGTATTTTTTTACCAAAAAGAAGACCTCCACACTTTTTTAATTGTAAAAATTCTAAACATTAAAATTGTAATTGTAATAATCATCGTATCTGTTATTAAGATGTAAAGGTAAATAAAAATATTTGTTATTATAACGGAACCTAATATCGTCTACCAATCGTGGGTGCATAAGTACGTAAAGTCCATTCGTTTAGATAGTGTCGCTGCACACCGTAGTGGTGGATGTACGTCACGTGTGGCTCTACGCACTTTTCTACGCACAGGCGTCAGAACGTGTAATGGCGGCGCGACCGTATCAACGCGAATGGACTTTACCTTCGGGGATATTTAAATTTTCATTTTACTAGATCTATACGCCCGCGTGTACGAAGAGCTGCTGGCCATCCCCGTGATAAAGGGCCGCAAAACCGAAAAGGAGAAGTTCGCGGGCGGCGACTACACCACCACCGTCGAGGCCTACGTGCCCGCCAGCGGCCGCGGGATACAGGTGCCGACACCACGCACACTCGGCTCTTGGCTAACATACTTTCACGCCAGCTGCCCTACGGGGTAGGCAGAGTATCGAGTGCCCAGTGCCACGATTTACAGACTTGCTTCACATTCATTATTCTCTTTACAAACACGCCAATTTTGTTGACTCTTGACGCCTCACTCGTATATATTTGGCCGTGGAATGTCAACCTAGGTCTCTAAACTACTTAACCTATTTATTTCAAACTTTGCACATTGTGCAAAAATAAAATGGGATAGCTTCTCAATATTTGATATTCTGTTAGCTCCAAACGATTCTAACAGATGGCGATGTCTGTTGACTGGTTTGAGTTAGTATTCAATAGATGGCGCTATGTTAAAAGTACAAATGTTTCATATAAGCATTCTTTATAACTTTTTGTTTTTGGGTTAGTCTTCTTTCGAAATGGCATTATACGTATTCAAAATTTTAAAATTAAGAAACCAATTTGATACAAAGTTCCTCGGGACAACTAGTTTCTCATAGTTTAAGACTGTTAAAATATGTCAGGTATACAGTAATGTTTATAAACAATAATTAGTAATAATTATAAATGAATTACTAAAATATTTGCACATTTATTACAACATTTTGATACACATACACCGCAAATAAATCCATGGTCATATCAATAAAGTCAAACTCATAACAGGGGGCAACGAGTCATCATCTCGGACAGAATTTCTCCAAAATGTTTGAGATAGTATACGATGATCCCGACTCACATGAAAAGGCCTACGTGTACCAGAACTCTTGGGGACTTACCACCAGAACTATTGGTAAGTAACATATCTTTTGTCAATTTTATATATTTATTGCACAAAAATATCCACTAACACGAACTTAATGCTAATAAGAATATTCACACAATTTCCCCTTGGTAGATAGGTAAATTAATACGTGGAGGGTTCTTTAAAGGTAAATTATGTAATAGCCTGTTTTACAAAATATAAATTATTAACTTTAAAATCAAATAGTATATAAAGTGTAGTAGAGGTCGAGATTGGCTATTTATTAAAAAAAAATACTTGAAAAACACTAATACTTGTCTTTTTATTTGAGATATGATAGAGTTCTGCAACTATTGGTGCTGTTGTGTGCTCCCTTTTGCCGTGCTCCTGTTTAGATGATGTTGTTTATCTTCCAATCCTATTAAAAATCTTCGCCCTAGTTTTATCCAGTTCCATATTGGATGATATCGGGGTCGGATACCCAATCTAGGGGATTTCACAAAGGCTGTCTGTTTTTACACAGAACGATTTCTATCTGACCTCTACAACTTAGAAGGAAAACTAGCCTTAATCTCAAATAAATCCTTAATCTCGAATTTGAATATGCGAATCCAGGTTTGCTCACAATGTGTTTTTGCCTTACCATATGTGCACTCAGAAAATTTAGATAATTTATAGAAAGTCATTGGTACATGGTGGGGTTGGAACCTGGTCCAATGGAATCAAGGTCCGAAGCCTTAACTACTACATCATCACTGCTCTCAGTCCTATTAAAAATATCAATGATAATTACCACGTTGCTCCTTGGTGTAATGATAATATTTCCAATTCAGGTGTCATGGTTTTGGTACACGGTGACAATAAAGGTTTAGTGCTGCCACCTAGAGTCGCGGACATTCAGGCCATAGTGGTCCCTTGTGGTATCACCGCGTCTAGCACCCCTGAAGAGAGGAAGGGCCTGATAGACTCGTGCAAGGAGCTCGTGGACATCCTGGTGGCCGCCGGGATAAGGGCAGAGGGAGACTACAGGGACAACTACTCGCCTGGGTGGAAGTTCAATCATTGGGAGCTTAAAGTAAGTTTTGATTTATCATAGTAATTAAGACTTCATCTTTTAGGGTTCCGTATCCAAAAAAACGAATACCTAAAAAATATTTAAAAAAATATATTTTTTGCTTTTTTTTTTTGGATAATAGTACAAAATCCTTCGTGCGTAAGTCCGACTCGCACTTGACCTGTTTTTTTATTTTGTAAGTCAGTTAACAAGCTAGCGGCTCTCCTGGTGGTAACAGACAATAATTTCCAATATACCTCATGGATGTCGCTATACAAAGGCGGGAATTTCACCATCTTGCAGAAAAAACGACAATGTCAAGCATATATCATATGGCAGTAGGTAACCAACTTAACATAAACCTGATAATCCTTGACAAACAAATGTTTATCACAGGGTGTTCCCGTCCGCGTGGAATTGGGACCGAAGGACATGGCCAAGGGTCAGGTGGTGGTGGTGAGGAGACTCAACGGAGAGAAGCTGACCTTCGCGAGAGACGCCGTCGCGGGTGAACTGGTCACGCTCCTGGAGACCACTCACAAGGATATGCTTGACAGGTACGCTTCAAAGGCTCAGAATTATCAGGTGTTTAGCAAATTACAGAAAAAACAGGTCAAACACGTTTTGGTTGTTTGAATAAATAAATATTACTGGACAAATTACAAAAATTGATCTAACGCTAAAGTAAGCAAATTAAATGCATGTGTTATGGGTGTTAGACAACGATACCAATACATAGAAATACTTAAATATATACAAGAATAAATTTAATAAACACCCAGACACGGAAATACAAACATCTATGTACATCATACAAACGTCTGTCTCCGTTGGGACTCGAACCCGAGCGTCGCGGTTAGGCGTGTGCGCTAGCCACTCGACCAACGAATACAGGGGTTGAACCTGCTGGAACAAGAATCGAACCAACTATCGTTCTTGTGTTCTGCTTTGTCAGACTTACGTCGCTATGGGAGAATATTGTCCCATGGTGACGCAATTATTCTCTATACATTATGTGATACAATTGTCCATGTGTTACACAGAATTGTATGTTTGTTATGACACAATTATCCGTGTATTTAGATATTTTCATATACTGGACTTACTAGTCCAAACGTATAATCCACCGACTCCAGTAACATAAGCATATAATTATTAAGTTATTTTGAAATTAGATCAATTTGTCAACAAAAGTGAGTGAGAATGTCTTTGAACAGATTACATAAGACCGGATGGGTCGTGCGTGGTGCCCCACTTGACTATTGGCCGCAAGAACTACGGTAACGTGTTCTACGACTGCGAGATAGATGTCGCTGGCTTGGATTTGGACGCTCTCGGTAAGTGTACTAAAAAAAATAATGACACTTTTTAAATAGCACTTGCATTTTTTCACAATACACTTAATGTTATGAACACTAACGATGAACTTTTACAGCTTCAGAGCTTAATATCTTAAGTTTATAATTTTGTTATGGGATGTAACAGCGAACAAGCATAATATGTCTCTCCAGATTGAAAGAGGTAACCGATGACTATATAGAGATCTTAGATGTTTAAGGTACGTCGCTGTCCTGTTGTTTGTGTGTTAGGTCTAATAGCGAGTCTACCCTGACAAGAACATGACAATACCATTATGGCGACAGGAATAGATAAAGTGGTGGATACCAGGGTGAGTTACTGTATTGCATTTTACTACCAGTGGCTTTTTTGAGAGTGAGCCAGCTAACTAATGCTCGCCTCTAAGAGCTGCCTGTAGGGAGGAAGAAGATTGTACACTGGAGAGTGGGACCAACATGAAGAAATATAACTCTCAGTATTTGGTTCTTAGTTACTACTGGTAGAAAAGGAAGAGCTGAATATGAAATTTTAAATTCCTTAATAATATTACATCGGTAAAACTATTTATGTATCCATTGAAAAATAAAAAAAATATAATATATTGAACTATGTTGCTGGAAACATTTTAAATGTTTTTTTTTTTGGTTCTGACGCTCTCTTAATATGTATAGAAGATACTGTATGTTTTCTGTCGCCTTTCAGTCCATTTCCTTAACAAGGAAGTGATAGTGTACCCGGAGGACGCGGACAAGCCGCCGGTGGGGGCGGGGCTCAACCGGCGCGCCATCATCACGCTGGACCGCGTCTGGCCGCGAGACAAGACCGAGAAACGACCCGTCACTGAACCTGACAGGTGACAAAACACACACACACACACGCACTCGTATACAACATACGCATATAACCGGTAAACTTATTCACCTAAGACGCTCAAATTTTAGCCTCAGTTCAGGAATACGTTGCATCTGGATAGATCTACGACACATGCTTTAACCTATTTTCGCCTATGCCCTTTCCTATCTCTACAGGGTGAAACATTGAGAGAGGTGTAAAATGTTAATAACAGTTGTTTGATAAACGTTACATATGTACGCTCGTACGCATGTGCGCACGCTTCGTACGCATGTGCGCACGCTCGTACGCATGTGCGCACGCTCGGATTTACGCATACACACGTGAAATTCGAACTGCGCCCTCAACACAATCTGCAGTGATACTAAGTTTAGCGGGTTAATGACACTCACTTACACTTTACTATGTAATAAATGTTAACTTACAATTTATGACTAAATTTACGATTTTATTCTCATAAATTTAAGTTAAATGTTGTTGGTCTATTTATCAGCTAATTAGTACACCTAATTGTTACTGAATAAAAATTCAATAAAGTATGTTTACATTTTTTATTGTTTTTGAGGTGTAATAATGATAATCGTAATCTTTATTTGCATAACGAACCAAATAAATGGCATGCATTTTTTTTTGTTTAGTGTACTTATTGCTGTTTTAGTTATAATTTATATACTACGAATATTACACATATATTTATTAAAATTAGTTAACTGTTGTTACTTATCTATATATTTCAATAATTATCATCATATTCTTATAAATGTTAACAAAAAATAAAAAATGAGATATATCTACAAAGATGAAGTACGCAAAAATATATGTCAGTATATGAAGGCCATGTCAAAAATAATATCGAAGTGAACAATTAAATGTCAATAAAGTATTTATATCCAAGTTATCTAATATTAAAAGACGAGTTTAAAAATTATTCCATTTAAATGTTTTCTTTTTATTTAATACTAGCGACCCGCCCCGGCTTCGGACGGGTGGACATTTATTTTTAAACTCTGAAAAAGCTAATAATTTTAATTACTTTTATTCTATGGAAAAGTGGTTATAATGGCTAAAATGTAAATGTTTGGTTTATACTATCGCGGACTTTCTTGTAGGCATTATTAAGTTCTACAACTTTTCTATAGAAGTTAACCATACATCTGTAACCATTTAGGTAGCGTTCGCGAGAATCGTTAACGTCTGGCAGTTTTTTCGTCGACTTACTCCACAATTTTCACTACCACGAAAAATCCTATCTATTTTCTGGGATAAAATATAGCCTATACGGATTTGGAAGAATCCCTCAAAGTAACGGTAAAAGAAATTTTGAAATCGGTTCAGTAGTTTTTAAGCCTATTCAATAAAAACATACAAAAATACAAAGGTTCCCTCTTTATAATATTAGAGAGTATAGATTTATAACACCAGTCATAGCACCCAAATTTACAATCCCAATCATGTCCAACTATATTTATTTTACAGTTGAAACAATTTGACGTTTTTCTCTTACTGTTGTCTCTTAGTTAATAAAAGAGAATAATTTGAGTTCCATAATAATGAATATAAAATCGCCAGTTAAAGAGTTGGCAACACTACAAATTCGAGATGTGTCGTTGTTAGGATACTCCTAACAACGACACATCTCGAGTTTGTACTTTAATTATATTACCTTATTCACTTTAATCTAATACCTTTAAACGAGCAATTCTCACAATCGGCTCGAACGATTTTAGTTAGATCGTTATGTATATGCAAGAAGATATAGAACGAGTATCTAGGTTTTATTTTCATAAAGATATTTTTATTAATAGCAGTGGTTGCCTGATTACGATAACCCTATCTCTTATTGTTGACAGGTTACTGAAGACGACCGTTAATCGTGTTTTTATTGAATAAAAACCTACAATATTATTAGAATTTACCACCACCATTTTCGAAGTTAGAATAGCTCGGTCGGGAAATCGGGAGCCTTAAAAACGCCTTAAAACCCGGATTCAAAACTCGGTCCGATTGTTTCTTTTATTTTTATCTTTTTATATTATTCATATTTCATCAGCAAATAATTTGAATATTTTTGAAGTAAATATTATTCCAAAAACATATTGTACTAAAAAAATTCGGTCACCCAGATACTTTTAGATTTAATTCAGCAAGAATTCCAAATTGGAATCATTCATTGTACTATCAATATTATTGGTGTGTGACGCTCACAACACAACTCACGTCACTCAAACCAGAGTACTCGCGGTTCGAATGGACTACGGAGTGACTATTCCCGCTCTCATTTAACGCATAACTCTGTCACTATCTGGCGTAGTGACGCGATAACTATGGTACTAGAGTGGTGTCGGCGCCTCGCAATTTTATAGGTGCTTATCGCTGTAGGTACGGCCGAGTGGCGGAGGCCAGGCGTGGGGGCGATTTAAATTATCTATGGTCCTTTAAAACCGACCGAACGTGAAGAGTGAACAGTGAACAAAAAAACATAAGTGTAACTCACTTTCTCAGCGATGGTGATGATTTTCTCGCACCACGCCGTGGTGACGTCGGGCGCCTCGGTGGCGTGTGGCAATCTGACGGAACATAACAGTAGCTACGATTACATTCACTATTATTAAATTTCACACTAATGTGGCGCTTAGCGACAATATATCCGGCAAATTATTTTAAACTTATTTGACTTTAAATTTTTTGGAACGAAGTGTGGCGTGCTAACCGCCACATCTAATAATAATAATAATAATAATAAAATAGATATAATACTAAATTATAAAATTAAAATGTAAAATAAAAATTTGTAAAATAAAAATAATTTAAATTAAAAATCGCTTACGCTTATGCACGGACCGAAGCAAACCAAGTCTTTTGTTTTAGGACAGTCTCGATGCTTCGGTCGTGTAGTGCACTTGGGCTGATACCTTTAATTTGCGATTTGGCTTTTGCTTTCTGGTGTTTTAGTATATTAGTGCTTACTGTTATATGTATATTAATGCTTTCTTTGTATATTAGTGCTTTCCGTTGTCTGTTCTGATTTTATATAGTGGTTACTATTGTGGTGTCTGAATAATAACTGTACTGTTTAATTATTGTGTTTCCTTCATCTCACCAACACCACATCAACAACCACACAATTTTTGCGAATGTTACTTCTGTCGTCAGAAATATGCCAGTTATTAAATTATACTTTTTCGACGATATAAGACTTATTTGTGGTTTTCAGAAAACCTTTACATAACATAGTAAATAATATTTAAAAAAAGGTTTAAAGAAATGTTTTCCGTCTATGTTTAAATAGTACCTAGATAATTTTTTTTAATTACATTTTTAAGTAAGTTAACTATTTCCCACATAAATCGAGGCCGTTGGGACGAAAAGGAACCATTAAGATTGTTCAATCTCAAGTTAGCAAGATTAATGAACAAAAATATATGAAATTTAGATATTATAAAACAAACGTGTTGTCGACGTAAGCCCGTGTTGATCCGGGTACCCCGTGTAGCATTGATCATCTGCCTCCCCACCAGGCAGATCGTAAGAGGTGAAAATAATATATTATTAGGTCACTACCAACATGACCTTTGGTGGTAGAGTGCTTTGCAACAGCTCACCGCCTTACCTATTCATGCCGCCATAACGACAATGCCGTATACATGTCCGGTTCGGAGGGTGGGGTAGCCAGAAGACTTGTACCTACATAATCTAAAAACAATCTAAAAGCCCGACCACAGGACAGCAACGCACCTATAACATTTATGGTGTCTGTAGGTCTCGGTTGCATCATACCATAAGGAGAGCCGTGTGTTTGTTCGCTGTCTTATATTTTTTTATACATATTTACAAGAAAGCAATTTATGGGCTGATTAAAAATGATATACTGCCATCTATACGTAAAAATTAGGAACTAACAATTTATACATTTAAGTTGTCCATAAGTATGTAACCTCTGCTTATCTCTTTGGGGATATTGCCGTAACAATATTTATCCATTAATTTTATATTAAGTTAACAAACCGACTAACAGAGCCATAAACAGACAACAATTCGTAATAAAATTGTTTAAAAACTCAATTATTTTCTCTAAAATATCTTCTATGTAGATGCAGCTTTATACGATTTTATAATATAAAATGTATGAATAAAAATAATATAAAATTCAAGTTTATTAAAATGAATTGAAACTTCTCATCAAACTCTCATTTTGTGGGTAGATTTGTGGCAATTTAAATACCAGATTTCGCGCTCGACTGAAATTAGAACGTTCAAACGCTTTTACTTTATTACTTTTTAAGCTACTCTGTTATTAATTTTCTATTTTTACGCCTCGTGACTCCTCTTGTTGCTCCTCATTGTAACATGTGACCATCTGTCTCCCTGTCAGGCAGCTCGTAAAAGGCGAACATAGGTTACAGGTAACCTACAATCACTGCCAACAATGCCATTGGTGGTAGAGTGCTGTGCAGCAACTCGCACGGGTAGAGATCCACCCAGTTCTGGCTAGGCTAAAAATATCGATAATATATAATAAATCAGCGATATTTTTTCCCGCGATATAACAACATTCGATATTTATTTTCAGATATCTAATTCGTATCAAAATCGATATATTTTTTTAGAAAAAGACTAAGAAGGCAGCGAGCTGTATGGGATTAGTTACGTTGCTTCAAAAATGTATTATTATCTTGATATATTTTATAGGTAATCGCTTATTCCGCAGAAAATATCGATATATCAAAATATCGATATTTTTAGTCGATATTTATCGATACGTTTGAAAAATATCGATATCTTATATATCGATATTTCTTCCCCAGTTGCCCATACCTAGTTCTGGCCCAATGGGTAGGGTAGCCGATGGACGTGCACATTAGGCTTAATACCAAACCAAAGACAAAGCGACACACCTACAACATCCGGTGTCTATTGGCCAAGGTTGTCTCTTACCACTAGGAAAGCTATGTGCTTGTTTATTTTTTTTTCCATAAAATAATCTTGTATTAATTTTGCCTAAAAAAGCACACGGGTGAATTTTTTTACAGTACCTTAACTAACCTGTACTGTGAAAATATTCCTTTCATTTAAATGTATTCCCTTGGGTACGGTCGCTTTTGTACTCCACTGCTTTGGCAAGTGCCGCTTCTTGCTAAATGATGTCGCCAAGTAAACAAGCCGCAGGCAACGTACACCCTCAAGTGAATGTATCAGTGGAAAATTACTGCTTACATTGAAATAATCTCTCTATTATTCATTTTCTCTTATGTACATTGTATGTTTTTCCATTTTTGGGAGGACAATAAAGAGATGGATATTCGTACGTAAAAAGTTGCAAGTTTTACATTAATAAAAGCACCTTCACGCCTATTATCCCCGAAGTGGTAGGCAGAGGTGTGCCAGTAAATCCACGACTCGTAAGTCCAGTAGATGTACTAGAACACCCACGATTAGCCAAGGTACCAAACACATAATATTTATATTTTTTAATAAAATTTCCGATGCAATCTAATCCGGCTTGTATTATTTATATTTGATTTATTTTTCTTATGTGATAAGACAGAGAACCAGCACTATTTTTCGGGGTAAAGCTTAAGTCACTAACAATATTT
>DVZL01006598.1:0-11259 GCA_018236625.1 Lasaia peninsularis | reverse complement strand
TTGTCGTGGCTTTTAGTAAACAACATTAATTTAAAGAAATACTTATATAGATACTAGAGTAAATATAATAAACCCCCAAACCCACACAAACATCCCACAAATGTTTGTCCCCGTCGGGAATTGGACCCGAGTTTCGCTGTTGGTTTGTGGAGTTAGATGAAGCGGGTTGTAGCAAGATTATACAATATTATTTAAATTACTAGCTGTGCCCGCGACTTTGTAAACGTAGATACTCTTTCGCAAAAAGTACCCCTAATAAGTAAAAATGGATCGCCAAGCCCAAAACTCGAGAATGGCTGAACCAATCTCACTAATTCTTTTTTAGAGTACCGTACCCAAAGGGTAAGAACAGACTGTCTGTCTGTCTGTCACTAGGCTGTTCTCGTGAACCGTAATAGATAGAAAGTTGAAATTTTCCCATATGATGTATTTCTGACGCCGCTATAACAGCAAATTCTAAAAACAGAATAAACTAAATACATACAACTGAAGGATGCTCCCATACAACGAACGTGATTATTTGCCGTTTTTTAGGATAATGGTACGGAGCCCTTCGTGTACAATTACTATTCGCACTTGGTCGATTAATTCACAAATGTATAGTATATTATTATTTATGTATCTTACCTTAGAAATAATAAACAAGAGGCAAATGAAGTGAAACTCCATTGTGCCCAAACGTCACTTGACAAAATGAAAATCACAATTATCTTGACACTGATATAAAGACAATTAGTTATCTGTGATCTTTTATCGCACGTTGCTTCTCGTATGTTATTTCATAATAATTATCTTATTCCAAACTTCGAATCTCAACTTTGATTTTACTAGTGATTTTACTCAAGTAGAAATATGTATTTTATTATGACCAAGTAAAATTGTTATGAAACAAGAATACCTCTAATGATTACTCCGTGTTGTTTCCGTTATAATAAAACATAAAAACAGTACAAAATAAATATATGAAGGCTGCTTCTATACAACAAAAGTATTTTGACCATTTTTTGTAGATAATGGTCCTCCAAATCCTGAAAAATAAGAAAATAGACCTGTCTGAGTTTCTTTCCCCGACTTTTCTCAGTTAGTGGTTGCGTTCCGATCCAGTTGTAAATTTGAGGATTATAAAGACACGTCACAAGGACTGCCTAAACACTCTATCAACAACGTGTTACATGATAAGCGCAAGAATCCGCAGCCACCAGTACAATATAAAGTTTTATTAATTATAATGGCAAAGATTTTAAGTCATTTTAAACACGTAGTCAAGGTGTAATCATGTATGAATGTTAGTCTGTATGTCTTAGATGAACTCAAAAACTACTGAACCGATAATTATGAAAATTGGTAAATATTTTTTTCCATGAGGAAAGTTTGTATGTATGATATGCTCATCGATGTCACTCCCCACCAGGTGACGTTGGCGTTGTTGGCGTAGCAACGCACCTAGTACAACTAGTGTGAAATAATATTTTTTTATAATATAGTATAAGACAGCGAACAGGCACACGGGTCTCCTGATGGTAAGAGACAGCCGTGGCCTATAGACACCATAGATGTTGTAGGTGCGCCGCTGCCCTGTGTCGGGCTATTAGACCTTATGTGCGAGTCTACCGGCTACCATAACCTTTCGGACCGGAATACGACAATGTCATTAAGGTGGCAAGAATAGATAAGCCGGTGGATCCCTACCGGGGCGAGTTGCTGCACAGCACTCTACCACCAGTGGTCATGTTGATTTACCATCAGGAGACCCATGTGCCTGTTCGCTGTCTTAAACTATAAAAAAAAGCTTTTAGTCGAATTATTTCGTGGTACAGACTAGACGTCTGTAGAAATGTCACATACAAACCAATCTGACAGTACTAAAAGTCTTTTGTCTCTATCTTTTAAGTTTAGTTGGTGGCAAAAGAATTACCAGTGATTGCGAAGAAATGTTCATTTATCTTTTTAAAAGAATTAAAAGTTTCGCAGCAACAAATGTTACCGAGTAGACAGCATAATATTCCCCGTGTTGGGCCGGAACATCTGTGTAGAATAGATCATATGCCTTTCTACCAGGCAGCTCGTAAGAGGCGATATAGCATAGGTTATCAAGGTTATTGCCGGCAAGACCACTGGTGCTGTGTAGCAATTCGCCCGGGTAGGAATCCACCGCCTTACCTATTCCTACCGTCATTAATGACAAAGTCGTGCTCCGGTCCGGAGGGTAGGGTAGCCGGTAGACTTGCACGCCAGGCCTAACACCCCGGCCACAGGACAGCGGCGCATCTACAATAACTATGGTGTCTATGGGCCACGGTTGTATCTTACCATCAGGAGAGCCATGTGTTTATTCGCTTCCTTATTCAATGAAAAAAAAAATTGAAAGACCCTCGTTGGCCTTGTGACTCACGTTTACTTTTATTTCGGTGTGTTTCGTAGCAGTTAAAAATAAAATATCATCCAGTGTAGGGCATTATCAATTTGCTTGAATATAGTAATATTTCAAAAGATCCAAACGAGTTATACTAGAATATGCAAAACACTATTCAAAAGAAACGTTAAAATTCATCTGTCGCGAAATGCATACAAATGTTGACATTTCATTATAATGCAAACCAAATTTCGCGGTAAGAATTCATTATTCAATTCAGCTCGAATTCAAATGCGGGATTTAGGCTGAGTCCACACGAAACTGATATCAGACATGTTTGCTTTTCGAACGTGGTCACCTTAGTCGTTTAATTAAAAAGACGAGGCCATAGATGACACAGCGAGAGCGGGAATTTTAACTATCACTATCAGTAAAAATGCTATTATTATCTGTAAAAACGCCAAAAATCATGTATGTGAGAGTTCTCTTCAAATAGGTTTTCGGTAGGTATAATAATATATTGTTACAGCGGCAACAAAAAAACATCAAATTTAAACTTTATAGCTATCACCGTTCATGAGACACAGCCTCGCGATAGACAGACAGACAAATGGACAGTGCAATCTTAGTAATAGATACCGCTTTACTGTTTGGGTACGAAACCTTATAAAGATTTTAACGTTAATAACCAAGCAACGCCTGGTAACAGACAATTGGAATTTCTGCGATTTGATTGGACGAGGATCGAGTAGGGCAAAAAATATACAATTTAAAATATATAAAATATTATTGAAGTGCTTTAAAATTAAAATAAATGGTAGGAATGGACTTAAACAAAATTTTATATTCATTGAAGCTCACTTACCCAATAAAAACAATTTTTAATGTAAGCCGTTACTTAGTAGAAATGTTGTCGTTTTAAAAATTTATGACATAATTTGCGTTATATTTAGGCGCGGAATTATGGAGTCATTTATATCTGTAATTTTGTTTCATGGAAATAATTTGTCTGTATTTCAATTTATTTTACTTAGAAGCAATATCGTTTATGGGATGAGACAGCGAACAAGTATATGGGTTATGGTAAGAGACAACAATGACCTATAACACCATAGATGTGGTAGGTGCGTCCCGTGATTGGGCTAGAGCTATTATAGACCTTCTACGAGAGTCTACCGGCTACCCTCCCTTCGGACCAGAACACGACAAAATTATTATGGCGGCAGGAATATGCAAAATGGCGGATCACAAGACGGTCATTCGATGTATTCATACCTCTGCCTATCACTTCAAGGATAGGCGTGACGATATAAATAAATTTTGCTTGATATTCTAATAAGTATGGTCACCTCAATCTTTTAATTAAGGAAAGAACTCGTTAAAACGCTGTGAGAATAGAAGATAGGGACATTGGCGAAGTGCATGATAATTACTTAAAAGCTTTCGCAAACAAGTCATTACTGATGATAATGTGAACATCAAACAAAAGCTGATACATTTTATACTTTAACCTTAAATTGGAATAATCATATGTAATGTTTTTTAAGAGAATGAAGTATCTGATTGAAATGCGGTAGAATTGCACATCAGTCCTAACAGCACGGCCACAGGATAGCGACGCAACTCGTCGTCGTGTTCCGGTACAGAGGGTAGGTTAGCAGGTAGACGATAGTGACTCATCTACACATTTGGTCTTATTATCAGGACACTTGTCTCCTATTATCAGGAGAATCGTGTGTATATTTCCTGTCTTATCTCATTAAAAATATACGTCTATAAATATGAAAAGAGCGTATGCGTCTATGTATACTAAGCCTATTGTATTAGTTGATTTTAAGTATATGCTCGCCTCTTACGGTTGCTTAATAGAAAAAAAGATTCTCGAGTCCCATGATAAAATTATATATTTAACAGACCTTACTATATTTACTATTAATAAGATACTTTAGACACAGTAAAGTCCATAAAACGACTTCAATATAATAAAAGTTCTGCTTAATACCATATTTTTTATTTTTGTTGATAGCTTACAAAATCATGGGCCGTGTCTAATTAATCAAAAATAAATATTTATAACAAAATAAAAAATAGACAACAAATTCGCGTAACAAACACACTAAAAAAAGATACAAATTAAGAGATTCTTTATTTTTTAAATCTGCTAAATAGAAATGCGCAACTCATTAAAATCTCGTAATTAAACTGAAGAATGCAATAAATTATTCACATTCACAAAAAATATGCAAACAAACATTGTTGCTTTGGATTAATTATTCAATTAAGCTTGGTTTTAAGAATGGAATTTAGGCTGAACACACAACACAATTTGATGTTCAAATGAACGTGGTCACTTTAATAAAATAAATAAATATCGTTACGCCCATATCCATAAAGCGTAGGCAGAGGTACATATGCACTCACGATTAGCCGACGATATTAGGACCCATGATGTGACAGGTGCCAAATCTGACATCATATCGTGAACATATTCCGGGTTTCCTCACCATGTTTACTTTCTCCGTAAGCGTACTTAGAAAATGTACTAAAGTTAGAGAAACTCATTGGTAGATTGCGTGGTTAAAACTTGGACTGCCGAATTGGAAGCGCGTACCACTTGGCAACCGAGGCTCTGTTGCCTTGGATTAATTATTATTCAATTAAGCTTAGTTAAAAATTCAACTCATTAAAATCTCGTAATTATACCGAAGAGTGCGATAAATTATTCACAAAAAAAATATGACAACAAAAATTGTTGCCTTGGATTAATTATTCAATTAAGCTTGGTTTTAAGAATGGAATTTAGGCTGAACTCAAAACACCACCGAGTTTGATATTCAAATGAACGTGGTCACCTTAATCTTTTAATTAAGGAGACGAGCCCATATAGGACGCGGTGAGTGTAGCAAAGATAAGGACCCTTGGAAAGGATTACTTGGATAAGTCGAGATGCGAAATAACATACGTGTTTAGCTTGTAATATAAAGTAAATGTTGACTTTTTCATGTTCACGTTATAACTTAATTTCTTTTATCCGACTAAATAAATATATAGGTTATTATTTTAACTGTTTTTACCACACTGTAGAATATTATAAATATATTAATACTGTAAAAAAATGACAACGATTTCATTGTCATGTAGTTGAGTTAAAAGTATTTTTGTGTATTATAACATATACATGTACACATCTTTAGGCCAAGAGACCGCCTCGTTGGTCAAGTCTACTTACCTAAAGCTACCGACTGACCTCGAGGCTCAGGTTCGATTCCCGACGGGGACATACATATTTAGTGATGAGCATGAATGTTTGTATTTCCAGGTCTGGGTGTTTATTGAATTTATTCTCGTATCTATATGTATAAGTATTTCTATGTATTAGTATCGTTGACTAATACCCATAAAACAAGTATAATATGTATAATTTATTTACTTCGGGGTTAGATCAATTTGTGTATATTGTCAAAGGATATCATTGTTATTATAATTAATTCGTCTTAATTATTTTTTCCAACATTTACTATTAAAAAAATATAAGAAATATAAACTAAAAAAATATTATTATTATTTAAAAATGCATAAAAGGCGAGTTTGTGTTTTTGTACCTATCCTTTTTACCTTTCAATCCCGTTAAAGAATGGTATAAAAAGATGATTAGAATTTTTGAGTAATTTTAATTAAATTATTTAATTATTTGGTTAATGAACGATAAATTATTAGACACAATAATTAAAGAAATAATATTCCTCCGATTTCATTGATTTCCCTTTCCATAACCTATCCAAATATTTTAATCAAACCTCCTTTGTATATTGGGTCAGATATTAATTCGCGGAATGTTTCATCCGCCGACGCGGATGCCTTAAGAAATGCCTTAATTAAAACAAAGTTCTTCAGATTTAATCAACGCCTAATCGTTTAATCTTATTACGTAAAATTAGCTTTTTTTAATGCTACACCACATGGAGGGTGAATACGAGAATTGCGTCGTATAGTTGTCACATACAAAAAAATACTGGCATGAAAAACAAAAAATAAAAATAAACAATTCCGTTATTAAAAAAGAACAAAAAAACTGCCAAGTGCGAGTTGGACTCGCGCATGAAGGCTTCCGTACCATTATCTATGAAAACAGCAAAAATAATCATGTTTGTTATATGCCCTTTATATATTATATATATTTTTAGTGTTTGTTGTTATAGCGGCAACAGTGATATATCATATCTGTGAAATTTTAAACTTTCTAGCTATAACGGTTCATGAGATACAGCCTGGTGACAGAAGGATAGCGATAGTCTTAGTAATAGGGATTTAACCCTTTTGGTACGGAACCTTAAAAAAGATAAGAATAAAAAAAATCCGAAAGCATGATAAATGGTAAAGTGAGTTTTCCCATTATTCTTAATCTTTTGTCACATTCTTTTACCAATCTGTCGTAACATTTATAATGGAGACAAATTTAAATCTTTGCAAAAGTCCAAATTTTTAAATATGGCGGCCATGAAATGTCATCGCTTAGAGTGATTTAATAAAATTGTATGCTATGAAAATTTCATTAGTACATTTAAAATGGAACTTTTATATAATGACTAGAATAAGGTTACGTAACAATTAATGTTTTTATAGTTACAATTTATATCACGACCAAAGGACAGCGACACACATATAAAACCTATGGTACCATCAGGACATCGCTGCTTAATTCCTTAAAAAATATTTATGACCACTTTTAAGTTTCTATACCCAAAGGGGAAAAACAATATTTTCACAGATTATATAATTCTGTTGCTCCTATAACAACAAATACTAAAACATGAATGAAGTAAATATTTAAAGGGGCTTCCATACAACGAACGACCCGAACCGAGCAATAGACGTCGCTATTCAAAATTAGATCGCGTTAAAGATTCCGAGTAGTCGCTCGATAAATAAACAACTAAAATGCAGTTATATGTGTAATACGTAAAATAATAGCGACTCAAACAAGCGATTTTTTTTCATATTCTTAAGGTTTGTTTTTATCTATGGAGTACATTTTATTTTTAATATAAACACTTTCAAAGTCAAACACTAATTGCGTCTTGAGATCTCAAGAGTTTCTTTGTAACGTCATAGTCAGACTATTCTTTGGTGTGTACTCATTATGTAAAAAAATAGCTTCACCTGTTTGTGTTCTCCGACTGTAACTTAGACCTTGAAATGAGAACAAACGTATTCTAAATTTAACGCTATTAGCGTAACAACGCGTTGGTGAGTTCCCTCAAGATTTATCTAAAAAACCGGCCAATTGCGAGTCAGACTCTCGCATTAAGGGATCGAACGAAAAAGTTCACGTTTGTTGTATGGGAGCATCCATTAAATATTTATTTTATTTTGTTTTTAGTATTCAACCAGGTGATAGAAAGACGGACAGCGGAGCCTAAGTAGTAGGGTCTCGTTTTTATTCTATGGGTACGAACAACTGGATATGTTGTTATAAAAAATTAGACCGGAAGTTCTCGCTATTTTTAACATAAATCTTTAACACTTTTCATGTTCTAATGTAGAACTATGAAAAAAAATATTTTTTTCAAAACATGTTAAAATTGTAAATGAACATGTTGCTGAGTTGAAATCTTCATATTGCTGGCAACATAGCGTGTTGCAGAGCTTAGCGCCGCACAAAAAATGTTGCTAACACAAATATAATAATTTCTTCAGCGAGTTAACCCGGCACATCCCATGAATGAAAAAATTTGTTACCCTCAAATTACACAAAAATAAAAAATATTAAAGAGTATTTTCTCGACACTTAAACAAAGAATCACCCACCGAAAGGACTTGTTCCCTTTCATATTGAAATAAATAACATTTCTTTGTTTTTTTTTCAACTCAATAGGCTTCAGCCTCCTTTCGTTTCCGTAATAAACGTCACTTTTAATGAACTCCTGCGGCTAAACATTCACACTTTTATATTTTTTTCTTATAAAAATTCACATATATTTGATGGATATTTCAAGAATATAAATGAGAATTGCTTATTCATTTGGCATCAGGACGATCTTTGTGGCTTTTTTCCTTCGGGGAAATATTTCGCCCGTTCTGTCGGTCTTTTACACCCAGCCGATTTAATAAAATTAATTAATTAATATCCCTAGACAAACTACACAAATTGATCTAACTCCAAAGTAAAGAAATTATATGCTTGTTTTATAGGTGGTAGACAACGACATTATTACATAGACAGACCTTTATAAATACCAGAGTAAATTTAATAAGAAACCAGACCTGCAGATAGATATATATGTTCATCGCAGAAATGCCTACCCTATTCGGGGAATGAACCCGAGTATCGTAGCTTGTTGATGGCGTTAGGCAAGTTCACTAAGCCTTCGACCAACGAGGCGGTCAATTATTCAATTAATTAATTGTTTTATTTGATCTCGGATGGGTTTAGTTACAACGAATATCTCTCACAGGTTTATTTCGTTTTGTAAATATTTTGTATTCGATGTATTGATCCTTTGGGTTTTATGTGTGTAGCTCTGTAATCGAGTCTAGTCGGTTGACGCACGAGGTACTTAGTTCGGTTCTTAGGTATGACAACTTGTTCTTGTGTATACGTCATCGTCTTATGTACACGCGTGGTTCATTTATTCATTCATTTCAATTCGTTTATTCAATCACTCATTCATTCATTCATTCAATCTTTCATACATTCATTCATTCACACAATTACAAGCGTCCATTCTCCTTTCTACGCTTGCGGTGTAGAACTATATGCGTTGTAGTTTGTAGCATAGTATAGTTTGATAGTATAAGATATTTATTATTTTTTTTAAATAAGTTAAACATGATCTACTAATTAAGCATTTTTTTTTAAATTTAACTCAAAACGGGGTAACATGAGGAGTAAATAAAACATGTTTTTTATTTAAAAATAAAATAAAATTAATAAATGTACTTATTATCCCTGAAATGGTAAGCAGAGTGACATATGCACCCATGATTAGCCCCATCATGTGACAGGTAGCAAGTCCGTCGCCTTATTGGGTACAAATCCCCAGTTTCCTCGCGATATTTTCCTTCACAAAAAGCACTTAGAAAATGTACTTAAGTTAAAAACTTATTGGTACATGGCAGGGTTCGAACCTGGATTACAGATATCGAAGTCCGAAGTACGCACCACTGGTCCACCAAGGCTGAACAAATTACAGCATATATTACCAATATAAAATGTTTTACAAAAATATCAACTTTTATAAAACAAAAATCATCAAAATCCATATAAGATTAACATAAAGAAATACCCAGAGGAATTAATAACCTCCTTCTTAAAGTCGGTTAAGACACAGACGAATTATGAACCGCCTCCTTTTTCGAAGTGGTTTGAAAAGGCACAAGGAAACTCTCACATGTCAGTATTTGGAGCGTAAACCGCGGCGAGGTTTCAAATCCTTACGAGTGCAGTGTAATCTTCCTAACACCTGTCATTTGTGTGATTGAAGTATACTAACACTAGCACCACGCCCCGACTTCATTTAGTACCAAGAAATAAGTAAAATTAACATCCCTAGACAAACTACACAAACCGATCTAACCTAGAATCAAATCTTTTTTATTTGTAGAGCTTTTCATATAAATAAAATTGTCAAGTGCGAGTCGGACTCGCGCACAATTCGATTTTTGTATGGGAGCACCCTATATATCTAATTTATTCTGTTTTTAGTATTTGTCGTTATAGCGGCAACAGATATACATCGTCTGTGAAAATTTCATCTGTCTAGCTATCACGGTTCATGAGATACAGCCTGGTGACAAACAGACAGACGGACAGCGGAGTCTTAGTGATAGGGTTCCCATTTTACCCATTAGGTACGGAACAAAAAAATACATGATAAATCCTTAATACTTTTCTTGTAGAATTAGTAGAATAGACTGTTTGTCACTCTACCAGGCAGACATAACTAGCATGACCACTGATGATAGAACTCGGTGAAGGGATCTATTGACTTACCTCCTGCTACCATTATACATGTATAGTTGTAGCAGAAGTACATTCACGCCAGATCCCTTGTTAGGTAGGAAGAGAGTATCGAAGGACATACATACTTGCCTAACTACATCCACATTCATTAGTCTCTTGATACAAACATGACAGATGCGGAGACTCTTTACGCCGCCCTCAGATAATACACGAGCTATTTGGTCGTGAAATGTTAACCTACGTCTCCCCGAGTACCTGCATCCATCCACATTCGCGTTGCATATTTGTTTTGCCAATCTAGCATTCTTTCTACATGAACGAACCATCGGAGCATGGCTTTCTCATTTTTACACCGACACTTTTTTCAATCCTACTCTTTTTCTGATCTCAATATTACGAATGCGGTCCGCGAGCGTAATAATCATCGTCCATAATCATTGCGGAGCGCACGCGTTTTGACAGCATTTACCTTACTTTCATGATATACCCAACTCTCACATGGGATAAGTACTGAGTTATGCAAAGCAACTACAAAAATACAATAAGCGAAAATAATGATAAAATAAAAATATTTAATCCAATAGATACAAAATATGTATATAATCCTAGTAGTTATTGAATTACGATTCGAGATATTATGTAAGATATCTACAGATATTTAGTGTATACCTCGGAAAATGCGATTAAAAATACGACATTTTATTGTATTCTGTCTAATTTGACATGACTAAAATGTTCTATCTCTTTCGTTTTTTATTTAATTGGCAAGATAGATATAGTATGTACCTAAAATAAGTTTAGTTACCGTACACAGGAATTACCACCGTTGTTAACATTTAACTTTCCCTGGATTTTCACAAATAATTAATTAAAAACCGGTACAGCTCGTGTTTTAACGATCATTTTAACATCTATTTTTATGTATGTAGACATTAATATTAAT
>DVZL01006597.1:0-11259 GCA_018236625.1 Lasaia peninsularis | reverse complement strand
GATGGTAAGCCTCTTGCGTGAGTAAGTTTACCGGCTACCCTACTCTCCAAACCAGAACACGACAATGGCGAGCACTGCTGCTATTGTGGCGGGAATAGGTAAGGCGGTGGTACCAATCAGGGGAGTAGACAAAGACTCTACCACCTAGTCAATATCACGGTGTTGGTGACAATAGGTGACAATAGATTCCATCCAAGCAGCTCGCCTCTTACGAGCTGCCTGGGTGGAAGGTAGTTGGCCTATTCTACAACGGAACCCGGACCAACACGGAGACAACAAGTATACAACAAGATGGCGCTAAAAACTAAATTATTTAGTTATTATCTGAATCTAAACGATCTGGAGATTCCACTCTTAACAATTATTTGTCCCAAATATGTAGTATTGCTCACTCTAAACTGGCCAACCTTTCTTTATACGAATTTTGTGGAGTTGACAGTACAAAACCAGCCGATCTTAGGCGAGTGATATAGCCAGCTCTATGAGAATGAGGCATAGGTATTTGTTAAGATTTCATCGTCATATTTTTATGTCATATTTATAACTAGCTTTCCGCTCGCGGCTTCGCCCTTCGGCCTTATTATTTTAATAACGCAAAAAACTTTTAAAGGGATGACATTTTTCCAACTAATACTTATTGCGTAAAAACATACCCTCTTTTTAAATATAGTCGGTTAAAAAGTAGCCTATGTCCTTTCTCAAGGTCAACTCTATCTCTGTACGAAATTTCATCAAAATCCGTTCTGTGGTTTAGCCGTGAAAGCGTAACATACACACAGACAGACAGAGTTACTTTCGCATTATAATATTAGTACAGATAACTTACTCATAGACAATAAAGATAGAGCTTAAAAATATGTTTATATTTTACAGATAGATGCTAATTTAGATAATTGCACTTGTTCATAGTACAATCTGTCAAATTAGTTGGATGAATTATAATGCAATTTCCTAACTGGAGTAGCACAAAATCTTAATTTATTCCTTTTTTCATCAACTTTAGGCTCATCGTATTCCGGTCTTAAAGAAGGGGTAGTTTTACTCGAGTAAAGTACTCAGGAAAATTTACTCAGAAAAAGGCAAAATTACTTAAGGAAGTGTTATCAATCCACTTTTTTTTGGGTCCCAATTAACATATTTTTATAGTCGATGTATATTTATTGTCATCACCAGGGAATCTATTTGTTGGACTTAAAAATTACTAAAAATGTGATCGTATCTGCTTCGTCTTAGCTCTTTTGATATTTGATTATATTGGGATCAGCTACCCAATCTAGGGGATTTGACAAACCGCCAGTCTTTACACCATGTAACTGTTATCTGACTTTTGCAACCCAGGTGGAAAACCAGGACGAATACTAGAGTTTGAACCGATTGATAGAGTTTCCTAACGATGTTTTCCATCGTAAGAGCACTCAGAAAAAGCACTCAAGGTACAAAAACTTATTAGTAAATAGCTTTGTTCGAACTGGGACTATCGGAAGTGCTAAATAATCGACCAACGACGCTCTTGCAATAACTAACTCGTATACTAAACGAAATGATACTCCTTATAAATATGATTGATTTAAAGTTAAAAGTAAATTGACTTTACAATTAGGAAGCAGACGGTAGCTTGATAACTTAGTGGATACTATCACCACCAAGTTCTGCGTTAAAGAGCAAATGTAATTTGGAACTTTTATAATGAATTGTGTTTCAACGGTGCGGGTGTTGGAGAACCGGGACAGTGAGAGATGGGAACCGGAATCGTTTGCAAGAATAGATATTGTTTTCCCCTTGCTAATTACTTGTTAATATTAAAACAAATACTTGACTCTACACCTTTATCTATTTTTAGAGGCAAAAATTTATTGATTGTATAAAACAGACATTGAAAGCGAAATTCAATGAATTAACACAGGAAGGAAGCACTTTTTACATTTAACGAAGCGAGCCGGTTTAGGCAGTTTTAAATAAAACTTAAGTCATATTTTAAGGTGAAATAAATAAATAAAATAAATAAATATTACAGGACAAATTACATAAATTGATCTAACCCCAAAGTAACAAATTATATGCTTGTGTTATGGGTGTTAGTTAACGATACTAATACATAGAAATACTTAAATAGATACCAGAATAAATTTAATAAACACCCAGACCGGAAATACAAACATCTATGTTCTTCACACAAATGTCTGTCCCCGTCGGGGATCCAACCCGAGCCTCGCGGATAGTCGATGTGATTAGGCGTGTTTATATGAATTGATAAAAAGTTATACATTTTTGTCTTTAATATTCGTTTTTCGTTAATTTAATTCGTTGACGCTTGTTGTGAAACTGCATATTTAAGACCGCACTTAAATCTCGGAATATTGGTACTAATGTACAGAAGACTCACTCCTGAACAAAATGTAAGTTTATGCATAAAAAATTACACGTATGCAAGTAAATTTGAATCTTAAGCGAACACATAAAGGCTTAAATTGTGCTGAGCGTCGCAACAATAATAATAGCGATGCGCCGTCAACGTGGGTAGCGCTTGAATATTATTATATTCTTTGTTTCTGATTTTATTTTCTTGAGTGGAAATCAAAAAGAAAAAGCCCAGATATAATAAATTCATATTAATTACGCATGGTTTGTTTAACGGTCGACAGCCCAGCGGCGGGTGATGCCCTCTAGCGAGTAATAACAAAACGCTTATATATCCTTGCATACACGACCGTGATTAAACCTGAACACAGATCACATGTTGTCTCTGAAACTAAACGAAGCAGTGGTGTCTCCCTGTTAAAATATTATTGGCCACAAAATGGCAGAAAGTGTGTCTAAACCAATACTTAAACCTCTAACTAAAGACTGTCTTGATGTTCGAGGGGTTAGCGGAAATGCCTAACCGCGAGGCTCGGGTTCGATTCTCGACGGGGACGGACGTCAATGTGATGAACATAGATTTGTCTGTATTTACGGGTCTGGGTGTTTATTAAATTTATCTTTATATCTATTTAAGTATTTCTATGTATTAATATCGTTGTCTAACACCCATTACTATTATATATTGTAATTTGCTTATTTGGACCAATATTTGTATTTTGTCCAGTATTACTTACTTAATTATTTACTTACTTACTTACTTACTTACTTATTTACTTACTACTATTACTATTGGGGTTGGACCAATTTGTCTAATTTGACTAGTAGGTATTACTTACTACTATTCTACAATATTAAAAAAAATTCTTACCTGAGCACCGACCATGCCTTCCCTCAGCCTCGGAAGATCTGTATGAGAGTACTTCGAGATTGACCAAGGTTCAACGCGTGTTAAATCGGTATCCAGTTCAAACTCGTTGATCTGGTTCCGTAGAAATTTTCTTATATTCCAGGGCAAATCATTGTGCCTATAAAAAAGATAGTTTTTAAGGTTCGCTCTATATTCGGGTGGCTAAAGCTCTGTTTATTTATTCTATATTAATTCGAATATTTTTGGGGTCCTAACTATAAAACTAAAAGGTTCCAAAACTATAAGATTACACTGCTCAAAAATAACTTGTCCCGAATACATAGTATAGCTAAATCTCTCTAGAATTGCCAACTTCTCTTTCTCGACATAGTCAAAACAAGCCGGCCTTGTCAGAGTGAGATAGCTGGCTTTATTGGAATGAGATAGATGTTTAATAATGCAGACAGGTTGTTTTTAGGACTATAATATTTAGCTTACATTATAAATATCGGGTATAATAAAAGAGAAATAGGTATGTATGTCATTGTCTAAATAAGGGTGTTCCAAAACTGTTACAGAGTTTGTTAGAATTTAAACGTAAAATTATTTGATAACACATTATCTGTACAACTTTAGTTAAACAATAGTTATAATTTCGTTCAGAGCTAACTAAATTTATTTCAAATTATCGCTATCTACATTCAAAGCAAGAAAAAGCAGAGACAAGAGGAGTCTTAGTGTTTTCAGATTAGTTTGTATGTAACATTTCCATAGACATTCAATCTATACTTAGGAATATCTCGATTTAGAGCCATACAAATTGGGATGCGTTGACTTATTTGAGGCGACTAAAATGTTCCATCTCTTTTGTTTCTTTGGAAATTGAAAAAAAAAATAGTTTAAGCGGTGTGCATCAGAATCGCCACCCTTATCTTACATATTATGACAATATCGTGTCACAATATTTTTAGTCAACCTTCTCATTTCCGTCTGTCAGGATTGTGTGTTTGTTCGTTGTCTTATCTCATAAAAAAATATATAACGCTCTAGTTTTTAAATAAAAGTTTGAAAATATATTCACGACCATATTGCCGTAGTGATAGACAGACACAGATTGTCATGTTCTGATTTGGAGGGTAGGGTAGCCGGTAAACTTACTCACGCAAGAGTTTTACCATTCTCAGGTCAGCAACGCACTATTTCTACCTTTGGTGTCTATAAGCGACGTGTATTTCTTACCATCAGGAAAACCATCTGCTTGTTTGCCTTCCAATATAAAAAAACAGTATATAGTGTTGTTTATTATAATAACAAATTGGTCCAAATAATTTTCTGATCAAGAGATTGAAGTCATGTTATAACATAATTATTTTCAACCCTCTTGCCTTCATCACAATTTGACAGTATGTTCTAATAACTGGGGGACAAAGTTTGTCCTCAGGGGCATTCGTGTGCCCCAGACTACACTTTAATGTGGTAACAACTTGTGTCTCCAATACATTCCCCTTTTCATTGGTTTATAATATATTGTGACCTATTTTCCCAGTTTCGCTCGAATGTGGGAAGTGTTTTCAATAAAAGTTACTCTTTCAATAAACAAATCAAACAAATTGTGTCAAAACATGTTTATACAAAATAAATAATAAAATTGAAGTGTCTCGATGTATTATGAAATAACTGTTTTTTGCTAAATGTTTACTAGGTACCAACATAATATTTTTTAGAATTTTTGTCTGCCTGTTTATATTTCTGTCTGTTTGCAAACATAATACCCGCTAATATCTAAAACGGCTGAACCGATTTTGACGGGACTTTCATTGGCAGACAGCTGTTATATTTATTTTTGAATTTTATTTTAGAAATTTATAAAACAAAATAATTAAATAAAAACGAAGTCACAAGAACATCTCGTTTATGTACCTACTAGCTATCTTGTAGTACCTACTAGTTGTCTCGGGCGAACTTCATACCGCCCGTATTTAGGGGTACGATGGTGAAAGATTCTCCGATAGACAATCATAATATCGTGAGAACGGAATAATAGAAAGTTACAGAAATAATAAAAAGTATCCTACGTCCGTCTCCCGGCTTCAAAACAACATCCTCACTAATTTTTAGCCAAATCGGTACAACCGTTATTGAGCTATGAATAGTGTAACTAACACAACTTTATATTACTTCTTAATTACAAGTGTTAGTGACGAATTATTTATTCAATTCTAATTTATTTAGTTAATAAAATGAGACATACTTAGAAACATTACGATCTCTGCTTCCTAAAATAGGTATACCTATTCTATAGGATAAGCAATGACATTTGCACAATTTTGCACATCTGCGTACATGTGATTTCTGAGTGTACCTATTTGTTTATATACTTCGTCGTGGAATAAATACTTCGTCAGACTTTTTACATATTATTCTGTTGAGATTAACTTTTTTTTATTTTTATCATATAAAAGTATCTTACCCGTCTGTTAGTGGAACTTCTTCGAGTATTTGTTTCGCTATTTCTAGCCTTTCCCGATCGTAGGAAGCAGCGGCGACTACGGCCGTCACTGCTAGAAGAACGCAAGCTACCGCCCGCCGCTCACTACGGTTCGCCATTCTCACTGTCAACAACCGCAATATACAAATTAAATAGCTGAAGAGCTTATTAATATAAATAATGTTACGCCCGTGTCCCTAAAAGGGTAGGGAGAGGTATATATTCACCATACTGGATACATATCTCGATATCATCTCAATGTTTATCTTCGACGTTAAATCACTCAAAAATATACTGAGTTATAATAACTCATTGGTACATGGCGCAAAGCCCGCCATGTACCAATGAGTTTTTGGACTTGGATTGCCAAAATGGAAGTCCGAAGCACGTACCACTGAGATTTTTTATCATATTATAAATATTTCGGTTTTTTTTCGGTTTCGGGTATTAAATTTTAAATATTTCGGTTATTGTAATTTTAATCGCGCTAATTTTCCAACCCTTGGATTTTCTTGTTTATAATAGCCAAAATTTCAAGGCGCACGGGCAAAATGATAATTTTTTACAGTTTTCAAAATCAACGAACCCCTAAAGCAACGTGGTGAGATTACGACATTTATCACTTTCGAGAATTAGATTACATTTGAAAACTTAGAGTTTTAATTTAACAGAGAGCGATTTTATAAAGTTGTATTTGTAAAACTTGAAATGTTACTAAGTTTATCAGACGATTGAATATCGACTCTACTTTAAGTAACAGCTTAGGACGTTCACACGTAGTGTAAATATTATTAAATTCCCTATAATTGCTATTGTTCAAAACTATTATGCTAGTAATAAAACCGATCAAGTGCGACTCGGTTTGGCATTCAAAGGGTTTCGTACCATCTTGTTTAAATTTTTTTTTATTCTGTTTTTATACACCAGAATTACATAATCTGTGAAAATTTCAACTTTTTAGCTATCACAGTTTCCGAGATATAGCCTCATGAAAGACAAACAGCGGAGTAGAGCTGTAGTAACCCTAAATAGCGCCCATGTGCTTAGGACTTTTACATTCAAAATATAGGGTTATTTTTTTTTGAGTCAACTTGTAATAATTAAACTAATAAAATGTTTTTGAAATTTATTTTGTTTATATTTGTTATGTTATTATTTGAATTTGCCGAAAAGTTTTACTTAGTTTGAAGGGACATATAAATAAAACTTAGCGTTTTATATTCCAGACTAGCGACCCGCCCCGGCTTCGCACGGGTATACTATGCATGTTATATACATAAAAACCTCTTCAATCATTCTATCTATTTAAAAAAACCGCACCAAAATCTGTTGCTTAGTTTTAAAGATTTATGCATACATAGGGACAGGCAAAAAAGTGACTTTGTTTTATAATGTGATAAAACAATTCGGATAACTCTTAAGCTCAAAGCAATTAGCAAAAATAAACTATATTTCTTGGTACATATCTCGTGTGAGTTTATTAAAACAAATACTGCACCAATAGTAAATCCGATATTCGTGTTACTCGTATATACTCGTATATGTAACTCCAATTTTATACAGGTGAAGCTCAAATATTGGCGCTCATACGTTATTACAGGAATACAAAAACTATTACAGAGTTATGTGAACACCCCTTTAACGTTTAAAGTTATCTGAAGTATGCTGAAGTGTAATAAAGAAGATGTATCCAGCTCGTAAACTAACCCTTGCTGCAAACTTAATTTGCGCATTATCGGTTTGTAAACTCCTTTCGAGTTGGTACTGTATCGCTAATTATTAGCCTATTTATGCTCGTTGCAAAATTAAAAAAAACATCGTTACGCCCATATCTCCGAAGGGGTAGGCAGATGAACACATATTTAATGTCTATCTCTCAGTCTGCATCCCAACCCTGATTCGCACTAAAACCTCTGAATTGATTCTGATGGAATTTCGCTATCGGTTAGCTTATATTTCGAGGTTATAGATTACTTTTCATCCCGTATTAGGGTTCCGTGGGAGAGGGGAAAAAGCGAAAACTTAAATTTGGCTATATTTCAAAAACGCGTAGTCCGTTTTCATTTTTTATCTTTTTGTTGAATATAACATAGCTTGCAGACCATTCATATTTTTTTTGAAATCGTAGGTTTTATAGTTTTAGAAGTTACATCCGTAACAACTCTCATTATATATAGTACAAATGATCGTCATAAATGGAAACCCGAGGTGTACGGGGATCTTAGAACGTATAGGCCATCTTAGACTACGTTTTTGGCTTCCTTTATTCCGCTTACTTAAGATATTTTTATAGGGAATGTAAGGGTTTAATTTTTTTTTGCTATAGATATACAAATTTTGCACGTGATTTTATATATGACATGACGTCACGGGCAACAGCTAGGCCTTTATAAATACTAAGTACCTTGTTGACCGAGCTTAGTTTTTTTAGTACATCATATTTTTTTTGAAATAATATTTACTTCCAACTATGCAAAATAAAAGTAATAATCGGACTGAGATTTGAACCCGGGTTTTAAGGTGTTTTGAGGATTTCCCGACCGAGTTATTCTAATTTCGTGGTGGCCAAATTTAGCTTCGTATTGTAATAATATTGTAGGAGGTTTTTATTCAATAAGAAACACGATAATGGCCGTTTTCAATATCCTATCAACGATAAGAGATAGGGCTAACGTAACCAGGCAAGCACAGTTATTAATAAAAATATTTTAGCAACAAAACTATAGTAAACCTAAGATTATGAAAGGTTATTTAAACGGCCATAAAACGACGGTTTCTGAAAATAAAACCTAACTATATATACTATCTGTCACGAGACTGTATAAATTATGTAAACAAACGTTCAGAAGCTACCAATATTTGGGTCAAAGGAATAAAATATTTATTTTTTTAAATCATATTAGTATAGGATTTGCTGCAAGCATCCGTAAAAAATACGAATAGAAATAGAAATAATAATGATATTATTATTATTCATCCATTCCATTATTCGTAAATACACAATAACAAATAACAAAAAGGATAAAAATAAGGCAACAATTAACAAAATTAACAACGGTAACAAAGTGATAAAAAAATAACTAAATTAATAAAAACAACAAAATCCGCGATTTTAATAAAGCAATGAAACATATTCGTGCGTATTAAAAACTCGAATGACGTTAATTTCAAAATAGCGAACCAAAGATTTGCATTCCCTGAGATCGGCGCGTCCCCGTACCACGAAGCAAAAACGATACTTGAAGACTAAATTACTTTCATATAACCCGTATATATTTTATTTCGATTGAATATGGTCAGTTCATTATTGTCACGGAGTAGAAATATTTACTTGGTAAAAGAAGATTGTTTACAAAAATTATAGCTTCTCATGAGGGGCAGTATATTCAGTATCAGCGGCTTGATCCTGCATGTTATGGTTTTAAATAACATGTAGTCAATGCGAAACGTGCGTTATGTCAACGTGTTTCTATTGCTTTCGAGCAAACGGAACTACGATATCAGTAGTTACATTCCGTTTCTGTAAACGTTGACGTGTGCATAAGTAGGTATCTTGTGTTGAATGCACATGGTTTGATTGTCCAGTAATATTTATTTATTATAGTTCTCGTATTTTAAAAGCATTTATTTAACTTGCATTGGATGTATGCAAGTATGTATGTTCGGGTGGGATCTTAGAATCCAAATTTGAAGTAGATATTTTCACCCGATTAAGCTGAAATTTTGTATACACGTTTAATTTGGATGACAATGCACAATAAGATACATGACATCATTCTAAATCCAATATTGCGGACCAACCAAGATGGCGGAATAGTTCGTTTTTAAAGCACTTCTACGATATGGGTACCAAATGAAAGGGCTCGTTGAGAGCAACTCGAAATATAATAAAAGCTTTTTCTAAAACATATTTTTTTTAATTTATTTTTGATCTTTCAAGTTTGTCGTTAGCCTACAGCTGTAGATATAAACTCATGTAAATTCTTATGTAACTTCAAGTGCGTGTTGATGTAATAACAAAGCTACATTCTTCATTACTTGAGCTGTGTGCTTCGTCACAGCTCGTACTCTTGTTAAAGTAATTGACATTTTGATTGAGCTCAAATGTTTCAAACGATATTTTTTTTATTATGACCAATAATCGTGACTTGGATCTCGATGGTGGTAAAAATAATGTACAAAAATAATTCCGTCCAGCAGAGTGCTTTATATTAGTATATTTTGTAATTGTTGTAATATATTATATTATGTAAAGCTGTGTCCCTCAATGGCGCCGCGCAGCTGGCTGCGAGTCTAGAATATTTAATTACATTCCTTAATGTATACCTGCACTCGCCTTACGTACTTACTTCGTACCATACAACGTAATTTGAACAAAAGCACTTTGTTTCACTCTCTGTTTCGCCGTTTAAAAATGTTCCCCGCAAACTCCCACAAAAAAATCCGAGACACGAATGTTGATGCATCGGAGGCGAGGACGGGATAATTATTATGTCAGTCCGATATGGAACACGCAGCCAGCAGCGCGACTCCAGCGTGGACTCTGAGGTATCTCTGTTTTATATTAACTGAAACGTTAGGATATATTATTATGTGATGTGTTAAACAGTAGTCAATCGTGTACATTTACTTTACGCACAAACAGGGATCGAAAAGTATAACTTTATATATACTCTTAATGAAATTCTTTGTTTTATTTACCATCCACGCTCTGTATCTTATTAAATATGCGATGTAAAATATATATTATTTATTCTTTATTCATTTAAAAACAAATGATCAACTTATAATTATTCTAAATCCCTGTCTCCTGCGCTAGTATAAACTGTATTACACAGTGCTCTCACTTTTATATTTAAATGTAATAATACCTTTAAACGAGCAATCCTTGTATATATCAGCGATTTCGAAAACGGCTCGAACGATTTTCTTAAAATTTTGTATGTATGGGGTTTCGAGGGCGATAAATCGATCTAGCTAGGTTTTATTTTCAGGTATCTTTTATTAATCGTGTTTTCATGGAATAAAAAAACCTTTATAATTACAATACAAAGCTAAATTTTGCCAATTTTTGTTAAATTGGTATATAGCAGTTGGGAAATTGGGCGCCTTAATACGCGGAATCCCGGGTTCAAAACTACGACTTACTTACTCAAAAAAAAGAATGAAAATATTTTTTTCATTCTTTTTTTTGAGTTCCTTCTTTTTGTGAGAAAACTATTCCTGGAGGCCCCATAGGTACAAGAAAAACGAAGTAAATTATGTCAAATACAATTTTATTTAAAAAAAATGTGATGTACTAACCAAACACCAAGCAAAGCTCGGTCGTCCGAGGCCTTATTGGTTAAATAACAAATCTGTGTGCTTGTTCGTTCGTGTTCCTGTTACATTGTGAGCCGCTACTTCGCCCGTGACGCGTCGCGCTTCAAGAACGTCGCTATTATAAAAAACTGCTTCCACAAAATGGTAAAGTTTCCGTCATTTTCCAATATTCTTTGTGTTATTTTGTATTCTTGTTACAGTGTAAGGAAACATTCTTTATATTTCATTGATATTTTCAAAT